>JAWPHD010013373.1:0-68798 GCA_037043455.1 Cyrtodaria siliqua
GCCAATCAGAAATGTTACCAGTGTATCGGCAAAATTCAAACTTTGTTCAGGAGGACTGTTCTAGACGTTTGTCTTGAAAACAAGCAAGCGTCGCAGATGATCTAGACTATTTAGTTGGACAACATTAAAAGTCACAGGGTAATCCTTATTCATGTCAAATTTCAAATTTAGAAACAGGCAATACATTGTACAATAATCAAAGAAAATACTCCTTTGAAACAAATAACTCATCATAATGATTATGAAAAACAAAATACTATATTTATGTTGATTGACACATTTAAATGTAAATTAAGAAACAGGCTATTTATGCTACTTGTCTATTTCTTTTCCAATGATAAACACTAATTAGGGATAAAATGTATATATTATGACTATATTAAAAGTCGCTGAACAATTTCAATTTAGTCAAATAGATTTAACTTTATCTTTCATAATGACGCATATGAATATAATAAAAGTGTCCATCTTTCTAAAAGAAGATATAAAAAGTATTACATTTCGGAAATCGTTATGTAGTCCATTAAAATTCTTTCATTAAAATGCTTTATTCTTTGCATAGGATTTGAATGAAGATGTAGATACTTGACAACAAAAAATTACTTCACGATTTAGCATAAAAAAAATCGACTTCAAGGATTAGCACAATTCAAAAATTCATTAATTCTGGCGAACTGGTTCTTTAACCCAAAACCCTTTCGCCTACCTGATGTGAAATAATAATGGGGAAGTTTTCGTGATAAAAAGGGGGTATATGCATGGATTGTTTTTATAATATGTGCAAAATTAAATTACGCTTCACAGTTTTCCAAAGTGTTTTCGAAAAGTACCAACTTTCACAAAAAAAGAATATCAGTCGAGGGTAGCGTACCTTTTTTGCGTTCGAATGCGCTTTCTTTGGTAGAAAATGGTTAAGAAATAAAAATCATATCGCCCTCTGAAGCTTTCAATGTGGGCGAATGTTTATAATTTGTTTCTTCAAGAATTAGCAATAATGACGCCATAGGTCATGTGGTATAGTCACCCTGGTCCCGTTACACATGTTTTAATACTTGCATCTCAAGCATTTTTGAATGGATTGTTCCCAAACTTCATATACTCATAACAACTGATGACCTTCTGTCCCTCTACATCATCCATCATTGATTTCCTAATTTATTACAGAATTATGGCCCTTTGTTTGACTTAGAATTTTCCACTCTAATATTATATAATGACATGTTAACACCTTTTTTCTCAAACATATTCGAATTGATTGTTCCCAAACATCATTTACACATAGCAACTGATGACCTTATGTCCCTGTACATCACCCACCATTGATTGCCGAATTTATTACAGAATTATGGCCCTTTGTTTGACTAAGAATTGTTCACTCTATAATGAATGTCATGTGGCTTTCACTTTAAACTTGTCATGGATTGTTATTACACTTGACATACAATTCACAAGCGATGATATGATGTGTCTCTGCATTAATGGTTTTTCGATTCTGTATTTTTTTTTACAGAATTATGGACCTTTGTTTTACTTAGAATTTTTTTTTTCACATTAAAGAATTAACAGATATTTTAGACATTTATTTTCCATGATTTTGCCCATCCTCATCGGCTATAGAAAAAAGCGGGGGTATTCATCACCTTCAGTGATAGTTTATCCTTGTGTTTAGTCTCGGCCAGCCAAGACCGTATCATGCAAATATCGGTCTGGGGAGATTAGTCCAATTATTTAAAGCGTCCTCTAGCCCAATTTATTCGCGCCTTTTTTTCACGTGCATAAAGTCGACATTTGCGTGACTACAAGTACAACGTCAATTGTTGATGTACCATTTAAACATGTTGAAGTCACGATTTAGCCTCTGTCACCGGCCCGCTTCTGATTTCTTCATTACGCAATGCTACGCGGATCCACAACCAGGGCCTGGGGAAAATAGGATGTTTGAAATCGCCCCAAACGAGATTTTGAGAGATTCTACGAAACTTTCAAAAATGATATTTTCATGTTAATTTAATATTAATTTCTTATTTTTAAGTTATAATAAGCAGCAAGTTACGTTAAAAAGGTTAATTATAATCTAACTATTATGTAACACGTTGCTCCATTGGCTAACGTCTCAAATTTGCGACCGTAAACCACACACCCACCCCAACCCCCAATTTACGGTCTGAAAATATGTGACGTCACATAACGTTGATACAAAAGACGTCATTGGATGACGTCAACAAAATGCTGGCATCCGTGAATTTGAGTTTTCATAGAAAAACAAGTGTGTACATGTATGATTTGATTTTATAGTTGTAGCATTTGAATGGAAAGCATTATAAACGAGATAACCATGCTAAGATGTTCAATCTCGGACGGTATGTGGTTGGTTTTACGGTTTGAAATTATGTTTTACAGCTCCGTTACCGCGTCGCCGTAAAACGAAACCGTCCAAGCATTCGCAATGTTTCGTACACTGCTTCGCGGCACTATTCGAATGAAAATGGAAGGTTTCCATGTTGGTTACGTCATCGCGCCCTAGATTCCCGTCAAAACAAATGTGCATTCAAAATCAAAGTTTATCATCCAATGCAATGTCATTTAGCCGATTGCTCCATCTAAAGTTTATTTACATGAAATCAGTGTAAAAACCTTCATCTGTATTGCAAATAACAAACATGCAACTCAAATCATAAACGACACGTGTGACCGACGGATATATTGTTTAAATAGCAACAGCTTAGCAACAGTGCACTATTTCCAGTGCCGTTGCCTTTCGGCTAACAAAATGTCAAGATTTTGAACATACCGAAGCTCGATATATACACGAGGCGGGATCCCGAAGAATGACGGGGTTGGCCGAGCATTCACGATTGTCCATCCCAGATTGAACATCTGATGCATCAACAATTGACGTTTTAGGGTTATTTAAAACATGACGTCACGCAAACATCGAATTTTATGCGCGTGAAAAAAACGCGCGAATAAATTGAGCTGTTTTTCTCAGACCGATATCTGCAAGTAAGACATAGCATGATACGGTCTTGGCTGGTCGAGACTACTAGTGATTGTTATGTGTTTCTATGCGTGTTTTTGGTACTAGATACATCATTTCATGTTCGAATTTCTTTTTAAGAAAGGGACAGACCTCCCATTGTTTATATGTTAAAATCATTGTTAAATTCAATACTTGATTGATATTATACCTAAATCATACATTTTAATAAAAGCTTTTCTCTTTAAAAAAATTCCCCTAAATAGCAAAAATTAATCTCCTTTTATTCCCAATGTTGACACTCTCGTGCTACTTTTTCCCAAAATCAGCAGGCCTAGGCCTTTTCCCAATTTTCTCAAAAAATAAGTCCTCAATCTTGTAATATTTTGACTCCAACGTGTCAAACCTATGCAAAAGTGTGTGTGTGTGTGTGTGTGTGTGTGTGTGTGTGTGTGTGTCGTTCTGAGGTTTAAAGTCCCTCCACCAACAAGCTCTCAAAGCAGGGAGGTATCTCGACGAGAAGGGTACAGTAGAGTCGGGACTGACCTATGCAAAAGTGGACCCGTCCGTAAAAGTGGACCCGTCCGTGGCAGAAATTTGTTGAAGTATCCACTTTAGCGTAGGTGAATCAGTTTATACTATTTTATTTCAATTGTTACTAATATAGACATAAAGAACAGTATATTTAACATACAGACTACATTTTGCATTAAAACAACCATTAAATAATGTTGGAATATCAATATTAAATTAAACGGCATGAACGCCCCAAAACATGTCGAAAAGAAGACCGGCCTTGTCGCGACATCTCGTACACGTCTGCGAAACATTCCGACGAATGACGGGATTGGCCGATTTTTCACGATTGCAGAACACAAACTGACAATAAAAAAAGCGTCTAGATACAACTATGGTCAGACTGGTACCATTTATTAGTGCTTGTTTTAGAGAAATTAATTTTATTACGTTTTCATCGGTGAAAGACTGGGATTTATCAGTGAAATAATATTCATAATCGCTAAATATTATTAACTAACTCCGAACACAAAAATAACTAACTGTGACGCTGAGTTATGACGTCAATACAGTGGTGATAACGTTCAATAACGCGAATAATTTCGGTTAAAATCATGCATAAACTGATTTTAAATGTAATGATTATTTAACTGCTGTGTGCGATTATAGGGAAATCCTTCATGTTTTGTTTTTTCACTCACTCTCATACGCTCGTTCGTGAAAAGAACCACACGTCTACCATCTCGTGAAGGATTTCCCTATAATCGATCCCAACAGTTAAATAATCTCTATATAACTGACACAGACAGTGAAGCGAAAGTAGAAATGTGGTAAATCTATTTGTGATGTGTCAAAAGAGAACGTGACGTCATTTTCCTTACATGATACATGACCCCCTGTTTTTATTGCATGTTTTTATTGGCGGACGCTCGATCTTTGATTGATATGTGTTTTAAAATTGTCTACGGAGAAAAATGCGCATTTCTTTCTTTAGAAATAGATCTACCTCATTCCTATATAAAACGAAGATCGAAAATCAATGGTGCAATGACACCTTCAGCAGTTTTCTTGAATACCAGTGGAATATCCGAAAATAAAAACTGAAGTCAATAAATAGGCTAGCCCTCGTAATTTCAAGTCAAGACTATGACTTGAATCAGTAGCCTCCCCGTGAGGTTTCCGGGTAGATTACAACCACTGCAATCCCACAAGGACACTGTCACATGCAGAGGGGTAGGAAGTCGTAAATGGATAGTCTACTATAGAATTTACAGCAACTCTGCAGTTCTGCAGGTAAGAAGGTTCTAGGTACATTCTCCATATTGTATCTTGATGTAAATGGAGGATGAGCCTGGCATGTTCATTCCTGTTAGGCGCCATAAAACCTTTCATAGTAATAGTTTGATATGTGTATATATATATATAAGTTAAGGCCAGAATTTCACACTTATTTTCCGGATTATCGTTGGTACCTTTTTTCGGATCCGTGTGTACTTTTTTCTCAGCGATTGGGTCAGATATACCTTTTTATCATGAGATATGCACTTTTCTGCCTAATAAAGGGGTGACCTATTAAATTTTGCTTTATTAGGCAATGACCAATAGAGCAAATCAATGCGGAATCCCTCGGCGTTTATTGTACGTAACGTTATCTGACGTCATATGCGTAACGTTGCCTGACGTCATAAAACAAACAAAAAACAACAACATGGCGGCGTCCTCGATAAGCGTAACATTCTGAGAAATAGGTAATAATAGTAATTCATACCAAAATGTGGATAATCTACATGATAAATAGAATATTATGTCAGTGCCTTTTACTATCAAGTTGATTAGGCTCGGCACGAAAACGAAGAATGGCTCGGCATCTTCGTTTTCTAAGCCTCGCCTAATAAACTTGATAGTAAAAGGCACTGGCATAATATTCTCTATATCTTCGTTTCTGCAACTTATATACAAAGTATATGCATATTAGACTCTATCTCGTCTTCCCTCTATCCTTATATATTATCGAATTAATACTTTTCATTGTATATTTAACTTGCTCTGATTGTGTGGTACAGTGCGGACCTGCGGTGTCATTGGTTTGTGTGCTGTGATTTCTATGGGGCATTTTTTCCCATTTTGGTAATTAATGATTTGCTTTCCAGGACCGCTTAAAATAGAGATGATTTTAGGTAAATATATGCATATTATGTTTTCTTACATTTGATCAATTCGTTAGAAAGTGGGTAACTTAGCGCAACGCGCATGCGTAAACAAACCTTGCCTTGTACGCGCAAATATTCATGGGTAAATTATTATTCGACGGATAAGGTATGAAACCTCTAATTATTTTCCCCATAGACACTAATGTTAAAGTGTTACATATTAAGGATTTGCAGTAACTTCAACTCAAGTATGGATAATGCAACAGTGCAATTTTCATATAGAAAACTAATTTTCTACTTGAAAAATCACCAGAAAAGGTTCTTGTTTGTTTACTAAACAGGTCAAGGGTAGAGCTGTTTCAGTGATGATTGCTCACAAAGTGTAAGCATGGAGTCAACATTTCGAAAATGTTCATCAGTGATCCAGTAAAACCTATTAATACGTTTCTTATACATACAACCACAAAATCGAACAAAAATGGTTTTTTTCCTACTTATAATGCCTATTTCCATCAAAAAAGGAGGGATTGCTTTTTATTAAAGGAACTTCATTCGACTACACCTCGGAGGTTTACATGTAATTATTGGTGGTAAACTTAAGACTTGTTTCGAATCCAGTGTTTGTAGATGTATGCTTACTTAATTGCACTTCTTTGTTGCTGATACTTTCTCGCACTTTTGTTGTTGCTTATACTAACATACTTATAATTTCTCGCACTTCTTTTTGCTTATACCTTCTCGTACTTCTTTGTTGCTTATACTTTTTCTCACTGCTTTGCTGCTTATAATTTCTCGCACTTCTGCTTCTTTGTTAGATATTTACTTCCACTTATGTGTTAGATATATTTACTTGAACTTCTTTGTTAGATATACTTACTTGAACTTCTTTGTTAGATATACCTACTTGAACTTCTTTGTTGGATATACTTACTTGTACTTCTTTGTTAGATATACCTACTTGTACTTCTTTGTTAGATATACCTACTTGCACTTCTTTATTAGATATTTACTTTCACTTATTTGTTAGATATACTTACTTCCACGTATTTGTTAGTTTTGCTTACTTCCACATATTTGTTGATTATACTTACTTTCACTTCTTTATTAGATTTACCTATTTTCACATATTTGTTAGATATACTTACTTGAACTTCTTTATTGGATATACTTACTTGAACTTCTTTGTTAGATATACTTACTTGAACTTCCTTGTTGGATATACTTACTTGAACTTCTTTGTAATATATACTTACTTGAACTTCTTTGTAATATATACCTAATTGAATTTCTTTGTTGGATATACTTACTTGAACTTCTTTGTAATATATACTTACTTGAACTTCTTTGTAATACATACTTACTTGAACTTCCTTGTTAGATATACTTACTTGAACTTCTTTGTAATATATACCTACTTGAACTTCTTTGTTGGATATACTTACTTGAACTTCTTTGTTAGATATACTTACTTGAACTTCCTTGTTAGATATACTTACTTGAACTTCCTTGTTAGATATACTTACTTGAACTTCTTTGTAATATATATTTACTTGAACTTCTTTGTAATATATACCTACTTGAACTTCATTGTTGGATATACCTACTTGAACTTCTTTGTTGGATATACTTACTTGTACTTCTTTGTTAGATATACTTACTTGAACTTCCTTGTTAGATATACTTACTTGAACTTCCTTGTTAGATATACTTACTTGAACTTCTTTGTAATATATACTTACTTGAACTTCTTTGTAATATATACCTACTTGAACTTCTTTGTTAGATATACCTACTTGAACTTCATTGTTGGATATACCTACTTGAACTTCTTTGTTGGATATACTTACTTATACTTCTTTGTTAGATATACTTACTTGAACTTCCTTGTTAGATATACTTACTTGAACTTCCTTGTTAGATATACCTACTTGAACTTCACTGTTGGATATACCTACTTGAACTTCTTTGTTGGATATACTTACTTGAACTTCTTTGTTAGATATACTTACTTGAACTTCCTTGTTAGATATACTTACTTGAACTTCCTTGTTAGATATACTTACTTGAACTTCTTTGTAATATATACTTACTTGAACTTCTTTGTAATATATACCTACTTGAACTTCTTTGTTAGATATACCTACTTGAACTTCATTGTTGGATATACCTACTTGAACTTCTTTGTTAGATATACCTACTTGAACTTCATTGTTGGATATACCTACTTGAACTTCTTTGTTAGATATACCTACTTGAACTTCATTGTTGGATATACCTACTTGAACTTCCTTGTTAGATATACTTACTTGAACTTCTTTGTAATATATACTTACTTGAACTTCTTTGTAATATATACCTACTTGAACTTCATTGTTGGATATACCTACTTGAACTTCTTTGTTGGATATACTTACTTGTACTTCTTTGTTAGATATACTTACTTGAACTTCCTTGTTAGATATACTTACTTGAACTTCCTTGTTAGATATACTTACTTGAACTTCTTTGTAATATATACTTACTTGAACTTCTTTGTAATATATACCTACTTGAACTTCTTTGTTAGATATACCTACTTGAACTTCATTGTTGGATATACCTACTTGAACTTCTTTGTTGGATATACTTACTTGTACTTCTTTGTTAGATATACTTACTTGAACTTCCTTGTTAGATATACTTACTTGAACTTCCTTGTTAGATATACCTACTTGAACTTCACTGTTGGATATACCTACTTGAACTTCTTTGTTGGATATACTTACTTGAACTTCTTTGTTAGATATACTTACTTGAACTTCCTTGTTAGATATACTTACTTGAACTTCCTTGTTAGATATACTTACTTGAACTTCTTTGTAATATATACTTACTTGAACTTCTTTGTAATATATACCTACTTGAACTTCTTTGTTAGATATACCTACTTGAACTTCATTGTTGGATATACCTACTTGAACTTCTTTGTTAGATATACCTACTTGAACTTCATTGTTGGATATACCTACTTGAACTTCTTTGTTAGATATACCTACTTGAACTTCATTGTTGGATATACCTACTTGAACTTCTTTGTTAGATATACCTACTTGAACTTCTTTGTTAGATATACCTACTTGAACTTCATTGTTGGATATACCTACTTGAACTTCTTTGTAATATATACTTACTTGAACTTCTTTGTAATATATACCTACTTGAACTTCTTTGTTAGATATACCTACTTGAACTTCATTGTTGGTTATACCTACTGAACTTCTTTGTTAGATATACCTACTTGAACTTCATTGTTGGATATACCTACTTGAACTTCTTTGTTAGATATACCTACTTGAACTTCTTTGTTAGATATACCTACTTGAACTTCTTTGTTAGATATACCTACTTGAACTTCTTTGTTAGATATACCTACTTGAACTTCATTGTTGGATATACCTACTTGAACTTCTTTGTTGGATATACCTACTTGAACTTCATTGTTGGATATACCTACTTGAATTTCTTTGTTAGATATACCTACTTGAACTTCTTTGTTAGATATACCTACTTGAACTTCATTGTTGGATATACCTACTTGAACTTCTTTGTTAGATATACCTACTTGAACTTCATTGTTGGATATACCTACTTGAACTTCTTTGTTAGATATACCTACTTGAACTTCATTGTTGGATATACCTACTTGAACTTCTTTGTTAGATATACCTACTTGAACTTCATTGTTGGATATACCTACTTGAACTTCTTTGTAATATATACTTACTTGAACTTCTTTGTAATATATACCTACTTGAACTTCTTTGTTAGATATACCTACTTGAACTTCATTGTTGGATATACCTACTTGAACTTCTTTGTTAGATATACCTACTTGAACTTCATTGTTGGATATACCTACTTGAACTTCTTTGTTAGATATACCTACTTGAACTTCTTTGTTAGATATACCTACTTGAACTTCATTGTTGGATATACTTACTTGAACGTCTTTGTTGGATATACTTACTTGTACTTCTTTGTTAGATATACCTACTTGAACTTCTTTGTTGGATATACTTACTTGAACGTCTTTGTTGGATATACTTACTTGTACTTCTTTGTTAGATATACCTACTTGAACTTCTTTGTTGGATATACTTACTTGTACTTCTTTGTTAGATATACCTACTTGAACTTCTTTGTTGGATATACTTACTTGTACTTCTTTGTTAGATATACCTACTTGAACTTCTTTGTTGGATATACTTACTTGAACTTCCTTGTTAGATATACTTACTTGAACTTCTTTGTTAGATATACTTTCTTGAATTTCTTTGTTAGATATACCTACTTGAACTTCCTTGTTAGATATACTTTCTTGAATTTCTTTGTTAGATATACCTACTTGAACTTCTTTGTTGGATATACTTACTTGAACTTCCTTGTTAGATATACTTACTTGAACTTCTTTGTTAGATATACTTTCTTGAATTTCTTTGTTAGATATACCTACTTGAACTTCCTTGTTAGATATACTTTCTTGAATTTCTTTGTTAGATATACCTACTTGAACTTCCTTGTTAGATATACTTTCTTGAATTTCTTTGTTAGATATACCTACTTGAACTTCTTTGTTAGATATACTTACTTGAACTTCTTTGTTAGATATACTTACTTGAACTTCCTTGTTAGATATACTTACTTGAACTTCCTTGTTAGATATACTTACTTGAACTTACTTGAACTTCCTTGTTAGATATACTTACTTGAACTTCCTTGTTAGATATACTTACTTGAACTTCTTTGTAATATATACTTACTTGAACTTCTTTGTAATATATACCTACTTGAACTTCTTTGTTAGATATACCTACTTGTACTTCCTTGTTAGATATACTTACTTGAACTTCCTTGTTAGATATACTTACTTGAACTTCCTTGTTAGATATACTTACTTGAACTTCTTTGTAATATATACTTACTTGAACTTCTTTGTAATATATACCTACTTGAACTTCTTTGTTAGATATACCTACTTGTACGTCCTTGTTAGATATACTTACTTGAACTTGCTTGTTAGATATACTTACTTGAACTTCCTTGTTAGATATACTTACTTGAACTTCTTTGTAATATATACTTACTTGAACTTCCTTGTTAGATATACTTACTTGAACTTCTTTGTAATATATACTTACTTGAACGTCTTTGTTGGATATACTTACTTGAACTTCTTTGTTAGATATACCTACTTGAACTTCTTTGTTGGATATACTTACTTGAACTTCTTTGTTAGATATACTTACTTGAACTTCTTTGTTAGATATACCTACTTGAACTTCTTTGTTGGATATACTTACTTGAACTTCTTTGTTAGATATACCTACTTGTACTTCTTTGTTAGATATACCTACTTGAACTTCTTTGTTAGATATACTTACTTGAACTTCTTTGTTAGATATACTTACTTGAACTTCTTTGTTAGATATACCTACTTGAACTTCTTTGTTGGATATACTTACTTGAACGTCTTTGTTGGATATACTTACTTGTACTTCTTTGTTAGATATACCTACTTGAACTTCTTTGTTGGATATACTTACTTGAACGTCTTTGTTGGATATACCTACTTGAACTTCTTTGTTAGATATACTTACTTGAACTTCTTTGTTAGATATACTTACTTGAACTTCCTTGTTGGATATACTTACTTGTACTTCTTTGTTAGATATACCTACTTGAACTTCTTTGTTGGATATACTTACTTGAACGTCTTTGTTAGATATACGTACTTGAACTTCTTTGGTAGATATACGTACTTGAACGTCTTTGTTAAGATATACTTACTTGAACTTCTTTGTTAGATATACGTACTTGAACTTCTTTGTTACATATACCTAATTGAACTTCATTGTTGGATATACTTACTTGAACTTCATTGTTGGATATACTTACTTGCACTTCATTGTTGGATATACTTACTTGAACTTCATTGTTGGATATACTTACTTGCCCTTCATTGTTGGATATACTTACTTGCACTTCATTGTTGGATATACTTACTTGAACTTCATTGTTGGATATACTTACTTGAACTTCATTGTTGGATATACTTACTTGTACTTCTTTGTTGGATATACTTACTTGAACTTCATTGTTGGATATACTTACTTGAACTTCATTGTTGGATATACTTACTTTCACTTCATTGTTGGATATACTTACTTGAACTTCATTGTTGGATATACTTACTTGAACTTCATTGTTGGATATACTTACTTGAACTTCTTTGTTGGATATACTTACTTGCAGTTCTTTGTTTCTACTTACTTATTTTCTATTATATTTAGTCGCACTTTAATGTTGGTTATACTTACGTTTACTTCTTTATATTCCAGTGGAAGTAAAAGAAGAAAATCAGAAGACTCAACAATTGAAATTGATGAGAATGTGAAAGATAGTGAAAATGAAAAAGATGTCAACAAATTCGCAATATCGGAGATACAGACAACAGCGGAAAATGGTCAAACACATATCCCTGATAATAATACCACATCGAATAAATACTTGAAGGAAAATACAATTGCAGAAATCAATGTACCTGTATCGGAAGAACAGCACGTCGTAAATGCTGTAACACCTCAATAATATACAACCCGTGTAAGTGGAAATCGCTGCAAACAGTACTTATACAACTATACATTAAACGATATGCAAATATTGAATGATATAATTATAAGCGTAGGCGATGCCTATTTCATGCAATGTATTACTGAACGAGAAAACAGTGTGTCGTGTTCTTGCTGCAGACGTTCCTCCTTACATCGTATATTTCGGGTTAAATACAAAGAATTGAAAACTTGTGCCGCAACAGCTTGTTACATGTATATATGTTTAAATCAGGGTAAAGACGACTGTTTCTTTTAAAAAGAACTAATATTCTCATTTAGTGTTTAGCCTAATTTTTCAACCAATCAGCTGTCTCAGGTTTTCAAATATTTGCACCATTTATTCATGAAGCTTTTATTTACTACAAGCAGCCTTGTGAAGAGATTGACTTATATAGAGACTATCGATAAAACCTATATATTGTAAACTCTAAGTCTATTGAAGAGAAATGTTCACCATTAAGAAACCGCTACGCTCCCTCCCTTTCGGTTTCTTAATGGTGAAGATGTCTCTTCATAGCTTCTATCATATACGTATCGCAAAACAAAACAGAGGTGTATTAATAATTCATTGTGCTTATGTTTAATAATTAGTTTTTATTTATTTTGAATTGTATACTCAGTTAAAAAAGGAAAGTGTGCACATCAATTTTTGGAAATAATCAAGAAGTTGTAATGAGAAATTTATCAAAACAACTTTTAAAATATACAAAATGTATGCATTACTATAGAAGTGATACCGTTGTATAAAACGCTCTTGCACTAACGGAGTTTGAGTTCCTGGAGATCAAAAGAGAGCAAAACCAAAATTGCAGAATGCACGGTGTTGAATGGGGAAATATAAGAACGATAACAGTCATCTGGTTATATGCTGGTTTCCTGGAATTCTCATGAATGTCAAGGATTTAACTTCTTCAAACTTTAAGTTATAATGTTTGAACACACGTATGACGTCAACGGTTACATCAATGTTATACATGTATTGCTTATGAACATCTGAGCGCACGCTTTCCTTTTTTAATCAGTTTTTTATTATGTTATCAGGCAATTCTCGTCTTATGTTCGCATATACCGATTATACGAGGATTGACTGATTGCCCCGGGAGGCCATTATTTATCGGTTTGGAGGCAGTTCCGATTGGAACCAGACCGTGAGAGAGGAACCCAGTAAACCGTTTATCGGTGGCGGTTTCAGACTTACCCCGTTGGCCTCTCATTTAAGGGAAGATTCGCCCAAATCAATGTCCGTAGGCTCCAAGTATAGGACTGACACATATAAAAACTCTTTATGCAATGAATTTATATAAACTGCATCCACTGCCAATGAAACTGAACCTAGAACTAATTAATTCTAAAAAAAAACACATTCTACACCGCTGCATTTTACAAAGCTGTTCACAACCAAAGACATGAGCGCGCGCAATCCTTAGTTCAAACACTTCAAAAAGTAAGAACGAACAGTGAGCATTACATTTATCTTCGACAAATGCAGTTAAATAAATGAAATAATTGATGGATAATAATTTTAGCCTAATCAATTATTTAACAGTACTTATGGGTTTTCCTTGTCTTGGTGACAGACATGAAAAAGGATGCCATTTCCGTAGTGATTCGGTACAGATTTTACCCCGCTCCGGTTAAGTATAAGTTATAATTGTGTATTTTCCCTTTAAATAAAATGATCACATGATCATGTGATTATCACTCTGTCGGCCATGTGATGATCACTATGTCGAATATGTGATGATCACCCTGTCGATTATGCGATTATTACTCTGTCGGTCACGCGATGGTCACTATGTCGATCATGTGATGATTACTCTGTCGCTCATGTGCTTATCACTCAGTCGGTCATGTGATTATACTCTGTCGTGCATGTGATTATCACATTGTAGGTCATGTGATTATCACTCAGTCGGTCATGCGTTGATCAACCTGTCGGTCAAGCGATGATCACACTGTCGATCACGTGATTATCACTTTTTTGGTCATGTGATGATCACTCGGTCATGTGATTATCACTCTGTCGGTCATGTGATTATCACTATGTCGGTCTTGTGATTATCACTCAATTCATGTTATTATCACTCAGTCGGTATTGTGATGATCACTCAGTCGTTCACGTGATGACCACTCTGTCGGTCACGTGCTTATCACTATGTCGGTCATGTGATTATCACTATGTCGGTCTTGTGATTATCACTCAATTCATGTTATTATCACTCAGTCGGTATTGTGATGATCACTCAGTCGTTCACGTGATGACCACTCTGTCGGTCACGTGCTTATCACTCTGGCGAGCATGTGATGATCACTCTGGAGATCGTTTACTTATTACTCTGTCGGTCATGTGACTATCACTCAGTCGGACATGTAATTTTCGCCCTGTCAGTCATGTGATCATCACTCTGTTGGTATGAGCTTATCACTATGTCGTCCATGTGATTATCACTATGTCGGATGTGATTATCACTCGGTCGTTAATGTGATTATCACTCAGTCTGTCATGTGATTATCGCTCTGTCGGCCATGTGATCATCACTCTGTTGGTATGGGCTTATCACTATGTCGTCCATGTGATTATCATTATGTCGGTCATGTGACTAACACTCAGGCGGTCATGTGACTATTTCTCAGTAGGTCATGTGCTTATTACTCAGTCGGCCATGTGACTATCAATCAGTCGGTTATGTGACTATCACTCAGTCAGTCATGTGCTTATCACTCAGTCGCCAATGTGATTATCACTACGTCGTTCATGTGCTTATCACTCAGGCGGGCATGTGCTTATCATTCAGACGGCCATGTGATTATCACTACGTCGTATGTGCTTGTCACTGAGACGGTCATGTGATGATCACTATGATGATGATGTGATGATGATCACTGTCGTTCATTTACTTATCACTCAGTCGGTCATGTGATGATCACTATGACGATGATGTGATGATGATCACTGTCGTTCATCTACTTATCACTCAGTCGGTCATGTGATTATCACTCAGTCGGTCATGTGCTTATCACTAAATCGGTCATGTGATGATCACTCTGTCTTTCATGTGATTATCCTTCAGTCGGCATTGTGATTATAACTGTCGGCCATGTGCTTATCACTCATTCATGCATGTGCTTGTCACTCAGACGGTCATGTGATGATCACTTTGTTGATGATGTGATGATCACTGTGGTTCATTTGCTTAACACTCAGTCGGTCAGTTACTTCTCACTCGGTCGGTTTTGTGATTATCACTCAATCGATCATTTGATAATTACTCATTTGGCCGTGTGATGATCACTCTGTCCGTCATATGATAATCTTTCAGTCGGTCATATGATTATTATTCAGTCGGTCATTTGATTATTATTCTGTCTGTCATGTGATTATCACTCAGTCGGTCATGTGATGATCACTCTGTCTGTCATGTGATGATCTCTCTGTCGGTCATATGATTATCACTCAGTCGATAATGTGATTATCACTATGTCGGTCATGTGATTATCACTTTATTTTTTTATGTGATCATGACTCTGTCGTTCACGTATTGATCACTCTGTCGATAACATGATAATCACTGTGTCGTCATGTGATGATTTTTTTCGATCATATGATGATCACTCTGTCAATCATATGATGATCATATGATCGATCATATAATGATGACTCTATCGATCATATGATGATCGCTCTGTCGGTCATGTGATGATCACTCTGTCAATCCTGTGATAAGCAGTGTGGCTCTATCACCATATAGAATAGGATATATTTTATTATTTTAAGCCAAATATGGCCCATGAACATGTTTACAAATAATACAGTTAATAACTGAACAATATGGTTAGATGGCGCCAGTACGCGTGCTAGTTGCACAGATATATATCACAGTCCACGTATGAAGTTAATAAAACCGTGATGAACCTTTTTAGAGATTAACAATAATAAATTGTCAATAGAATGTACTAAGATGTTTTTAAATAATATTTATTTTAATTAAACATACGTGCGTATTCTGACCTAGGCATGAACATTTACTCGTATACTGTAATACTAAGTCTGCATTGCTCTGGTTACAAGGGTAGTGTTTTCGGTAATTTGTACTAATCAATTAACGGAGTAAACAAGTTTCAGTCGTTTCCTTAGCTCAAACGCCTTATATACCATTCCACTATTCCTACATTTCTTGTTTCATGATTTATATTTGTGCTTCATTAATTGTATAAATTTCAGGAAACTAGGATTTTTAAAAAAGTATTGTTTTGTATACATCTTTCTTAGTTCACTGAAGTTTTCCCCGTGTGGTTGCCGAGGTAGAATAAAACCACTGTAAATTCCATAGAGGCAGACCAACAAATTACATTTTTATTGTCCTACAAGTATCTGACGAAAATGCAATATTATAAATACGTATAGAGAAGTGTTCCCTGACCATTACTGCTTATAATCAAGTGATAGATGTACCAAGAAAAGAGCACAGCATGCAATAAGCAAGGACTGTTTTCCAATTAATAATTTTCCAGTGCCAACATTTTTAAATTTTACATTTTTTCACTAGGTGATAAAACAATTGTTACTCGGTTTTTATCCTTAGTTTATATAGTATAGTAAAATAAAAAATCTTTGGCTGAATAAAAAATATGATAATTTTCAAGATTCAGTTTCGATAGAGATATATATTAAATCAAGTTGCATAAATGTGCATGAAATATGCAGATTTTTTTTTAAATAGTCACATTGTAAATACCTTAATTGTAACAGTAACATTTGTGTGACATCTAGGATACAGACCGAGTCCATCCCGAATTTAGAAGTGTGTCAAATTTTTGGTCACTGTTTGGTAAATTTATTTTGATGATGCTTTATCAAAATTATGATTTTTTTTATTAATCATGTGTGTGCATACTAGATATATATGTTAAATATTGTTAAGTGAATGTGTGGTACAGATAGAACGCTGTGTGTGAATGTGTGGTACAGATAGAACGCTGTGTGTGAGTGTGTGGTACAGATAGAACGCTGTGTGTGAATGTGTGGTACAGATAGAACGCTGTGTGTGACTGTGCGGTACAGATAGATAGCTGTGTGTGTGAGTGTGTGGTACAGATAGAACGCTGTGTGTGACTGTGCGGTACAGATAGATAGCTGTGTGTGTGAGTGTGTGGTACAGATACAACGCTGTGTGTGAGTGTGTGGTACAGATAGAACGCTGTGTGTGAGTGTGCGGTACAGATAGAACGCTGTGTGTGACTGTGCGGTACAGATAGATAGCTGTGTGTGTGAGTGTGTGGTACAGATACAACGCTGTTTGTGAGTGTGCGGTACAGATAGAACGCTGTGTGTGAGTGTGCCATATATACACCCTTTTAAGATAAATTTAAAGTTTCATAAATATATGTTCTGTTCCGTATTTGATGGGCTTTAAGCCAATGTTTAATTTCTGTTTAATTATTTTATTTTGTTTAAGTTTGTCCAAATCATGTATTAGCTAGTATATTCTAATCTGTTAATTGATAAACCATATCAAAGTTGTATTAAAGTTGTTTTACTCTACTGTGATTGTTTTTTTTACTAAATTCACAGTCCAGACTCAATTGTGCCTATTGCTTTAGCATGACCTATTGGTTAAAAGGCGGAGGGACTATACACTTTAGAACCACACACACGCAAACACTCCATTGTCTTCCGTTGTTATCTGACCATGTTTAAACACCTGAATGAAAAAAAAAAGAAATGGTCCGCAATGGCACCATATGTCCACACTGCACCATAAACCGAAATATGAGCATTTTTAAAATGTCAATGAAAAGGACGCTACATAACATAAAGAGTGGTGAAGACAGGGTTACCGACTTTGAACGGTCAGTAGGCAATAAGGCATACAGGTTAGCTTAAATCGATTTTATGTGTACAGAAACTCGCTTTTATCCTGTCTTCAAAGCCCAAATTGACAAAACAGTGTCAACAAGAAGCAGTCCGAGGGACGGCCATAGTCCCCTACCGGGTGTTTTGCTCGACACGCCGTCTCATTATGGTGAACATTTGTGCCAAGTTATTTCAAAATCCAACGATGCATGACAAAGTTACAGCCCGGACAAGCCTATTTCTGACCTTTAACCTCCAACTGCGACTTTGACCTTTGAGCTACGGACCTGTCTCATTATGGTGAACATTTGTGCCATGTTAATATAAAATCATGTTTTCCAAAATTAACAATTCAGAAGCTGCACTGCTGTCAAAGGTTTATTGTTTCGTCAACACAATAATTGCACTAATGTCAAACTGCTGTCAAAAAAAAAGCCTATTTCTGACCTTTAACCTCCAACTGTGACCTTGAACTTTGAGCTACGGACCTGGGTCTTAGACGCGACACGCTGATTCATTATGGTGAACATTTGAGCCAAGTTATTTCAAAATTCCACGATGCATGACAAAGTGACAGCCCGGACAAGCCTATTTCTGACCTTTAACCTCCAAGTGTGACCTTGACATTTCAGCTACGGACCTAGGTCTTGCGCACGACACACCGTCTTATTATGGTGAACATGTGTGCCAAGTTGTTTAAAAATCCTACGATGCATGACAAAGTTACAGTCCGGACAAACAAATGACAGACGGACAGACAGATGGACGGACGGCGATCGTGACCTTGACATGTGAGCTACGGACCTGAGTCTTGCGCGCGACACGCCGTCACATTATGGTGTCAAGTTATTTCAAAATCCCACGATGCATGAATACGCCACAGCCCGGACAAGCATATTT
The DNA here is from genome assembly GCA_037043455.1 of Cyrtodaria siliqua. Classification (NCBI taxonomy): domain Eukaryota; kingdom Metazoa; phylum Mollusca; class Bivalvia; order Adapedonta; family Hiatellidae; genus Cyrtodaria; species Cyrtodaria siliqua. Next base: position 19,048 of record JAWPHD010013373.1, read on the forward strand.
ATGACATTTAGCCTCCAACTGTGACCTTGACCTTTGAGCTACGTACACTGGGTCTTGCGCGCGACACGCCGTCTTATTATGATGAACATTTGTGCCAGGTTATTTCAAAATCCCACGATGCATGACAAAGTTACAGCCCGGACAAGCCTATTTCTGACTTTTAACCTCCAAGTGTGACTTTGACCTTTGAGCTACGGACCTGGGTCTTGCGCGCGACACACCGTCTCATTATGGTGAACATTTGTGCCAAGTTGTTTAAAAATCCCACAAAGCATGACAAAGTTACAGTACTGACAAAAAAAAGACAGACAAACGGGGGGCAAACATAAAGTCTCCTCCGGTCCGGACCAGTCAGGGCTAATTACTTGTAAAGGAAATCTCTAACAATAAAGTCCACATCCAGAGAAATTAGCAAACAATACACTTACATGGTGTTGTAAAGCTATATAAAAACATAATTAGAAAAAAGTCAGGATGTATCCAGAATTGTACTGAACAACCACAGCAGTTGCAGCCAAAGAGAAACCAACATTTGGGGCGAATGTTCATGGACCTACCTCCCTTCTTTGTCCGGGTTTCAGCAGGCGCAATCATATATAGTCCTACGAGGTTGTCCAGTCATCGCACAATAATAGAATTTTGAGAAAGATCTACGAAGTTTGTGATAACGAAAACCTTGCTGAAGACGTTTACCTGTAATACGAGTAACTTTTTTCGATCATTGAAAGTAGATATACAAATTGAACAGGAAAAGCATTCAAGAACGACGGTCAACCACAAACACACAAATAAACAAAGGACAACTATATTTAAATATATTATTGGTGCAATATTATAAAAAAAATAGTAATATGTAAAACTAATTTGCTTTGAACTATTCTAACAATTAATGATTGAGCAAATGCACGTTAAGAGAAAAACTACCGTTTTTTAAAAATTTAAGACCGCCGTGTGTCCCTTTAAGGAAATCAAATATGGACAACTCGAACATTGAATTACGAACTAGATAAGAACAGTTACTTCCCTTGAATAAATATGAATAAAAGCATTATTGTATACTTTCATATTGTCCCGTTTAGTTTGCATTGAGCTAAGTGTGCAATATTCTACGATATTGCACACATTGATATTGCACTGGAACCTTTTCCTGCGCTTGCTAAGAGCCGCGAAATAGAAATAAGGAACTACGTTCAACGGAATCCTGCCTATAATGTCAACAAAAAAAAGACGTGTTTTTGTTCACGCTTTTATGGCAGAAATTGATAAAATAATTGAAATGGTCACTCACCCACTATTTTTAACGTTATCGAATGGCAAACAAACGTTAAAAATCGCTCAAGACGTTTATAATGACGTCATCCGACGTCGACGTCGTTTTCGCGCAAAATAATCATCCACACAAAATAAAACTGAATGACATTATAGAAATTCCATCGAAAGATATAAAAATAACACAAATATAATGAAAAATTATAGTCATACAATTAGCATTGATCGAAAACAATATGAAAGTATACAATAAAAAGGTTATTGAATTTGTATGGCTAAATATTACTTGAAACTCGTTGCTTTGGCGCAGGACGACTCGCAAGCTCGTCGTCTTCCAAAACAACTCGTTCCAAGTAATATTTAGCCATACAAATTCAATAACCTATAATATAAGACACCACAAACACACAAGGGTTGACAATAGGGCTACCGCCTTGAAACGGTCCGTGGCAAAATATACCGCTGGGGGTTCTAGGATGCACCAAACCTCACTCTCACCCTATTGTCATCCCAATAAACGGAACAGTGTAAATAAAGATATCCCCGCCAGGTTATAATCTCTAACAAACAAGGCAACATTAATAGGCAATGATCATGTTTATATAAAATAAAAAAGATAGAAAGCAGCCACGAGGTAAGTACTCAATGACTTGACAGAAGCAAGAGCAACAAGAGAACAAACCGTTCCGGGTACTGTCTACAAGACAAGATCAAGACAAACATCAAACGCTATTGTTAGGTAGACGTCATCATAGGGTCCACAATCTGTCCGGTCATCGCACAATCAAGGAGGAAAGCATAGTGGCGAACTGTAAATGGGTCAACCACTAAACATGAAGTACGGTGCAAAATGAAAGGGTCATAACCTCTTTTGATAAGCTTTTTAACTAGTTTAATAAAGATTGTATGAAACTGATTATGACCAAGGATCTTACGAAGTTTGTAAATCACATCAACATAGAAGAAGTCATGTTGTGATGGTCCTTGTCGCAGAAGAGTTCTTAAATTACTATTATACTTTAAAAGTAGATCAGGGTTACGATAATGGAATTTGTGCTTTAAAGAACAAATTACTGTTATTTAAGTTGCCATATACCATTTATCGTATAACATTCTGCCGATGCAATTTTTAACATGAGTCCAGCAGCATGGTTATAACGTCTTCTTTTTTCAAAAAGATTCATAGGGCAGGGTGATCGTTATACGGTACAAACATTTAATTTAATCAGTAATCGCAACATAAAACGTACTGTTAAGTCTGATGTAAATTGGTTTGTATGTTGGTTGTCATTTTGTAACGAAGTAATTGTTGCAGATGAGTGTAATTAATTAGGATTTATACAGAGTGTAACGTTTGCATTCATTTCTTTGTCTTTGTTAGACAAGATTATATGGCATAGCGTATGGCGTAGTAGGTTGAACTCGTGTTGCATTAATTGTAAATTCTGTTCTAACTCGTGTACCTTTTCCACGGGCAAAGAAGCAATACTGAATAGTCGTCATCTGGTCATGTAAAATAAAATAACAGATAACTCAATATAACGTATTTTTAATCAATAACGTACTTGTTAACAAGTCGCCCTGGTAGATATTTTATGCTAACACCGGTAACTCTTTATTCAAGGGAAGTAATTGTTCCTACCCAATACGTGATTCAATGTTCGAGTTGTCCCCCTTGGTTTTTCCTTAAAGGGACACACGGCGGTCTTGATTTTTTAAAAACTCACGGCGACCCGTTATTTTTTCTCTTAACTTGCATTTGCTCAATCATTAATATAAATTGTTAGAATAGTTCAAAGCAATTTAGTTTTACAAATTACATTGTTTTATAATATTGCACCAATAATATATTTAAAATTTGGTAAAATATTGAAATCTCAATTTTTTATTTAATTATATGCAAGCAGGTTTTAAGTCAAAATGACGCAGGATAACTAAATCGGTGCAAATTTTAATGTTTGAATAAAACTCATATTCATTATCCAACATTCATGCATTTACATACCCTATGTGTAAAAAGACACAATGTGTTATACCGGTTTGCAATACTTGCAACAAAAAAAGCGGTGTAAAATGCCAAGGCATTGTTGACATGCAAATAACCAGACAATAGCACCACACTACTGAATATGGTTCACTTCAATTCTAGGTCAGTTACCGACCCCTACTGTAGGAAGTGCATATTTCTCTAAATTGAATAGAAAGAATGTTTTCTGTGCTTTTTTTGGCCTTTAATTTTTAATTGAATGAAAAACCGTAATAAACTGTTTAAAAATGAGCCCTGTTCCCTTAGCGTTGTGTTCATTTAGCCCCAAATTTGCGATCCCAGTTGGCTGCTACACTCGCAGACTGCGTCTTCGCCGTGCACATTCTGATCCTGGTTGACTTCTCAAAACCATGTTCAGCGTCACACGATTAAACAGTTGCCACAAACTCTTGAGATACCACGAAATCCCGCTTTAAACTGAGTGGATTTACGTTAATCATGGGCTCTTAGACTGTATTTTCGGTAAAAATGTTTACTGAAATAAAGTGCTGAAATGAAAAACACTTTGCAAATTTACCTAAACAAAAACATGTTTCACCCTGTAATTTATCCCTGTGAAGGTAAAGCAAATACAGACATTAAAGCACAATATTTAAAACACATTTGCTCACTATGATATTGATTACGACTATAAAATATTGTATGCCAAGTTCCGTGCATAATTCACTAAATGTTATATTTTATTATTTATTTCATACTGTGGTGAGCTTCAATGAATTCACTAAATGTAATATGTAACATTGTACCTTTTTACGTTTATTTATTATTTTTATATATATATGTATATTTCTTTTAGAATTATGTTAGACTATGTCCCAGAAAACGACATCAACACTTTCGTTTTGACACTATTGCATCATTCTGAACCGAAAGAAAACGAGCCCGGTTTCTATTAACAGCATCCGGTCAATTCTGCCACCAACCATCTTCAATGCCTCAATTGCATCACTCTACGATTCATAAAACGAGAAACAGATGTTCATTTAAACAAAAACAATAAACGCTTAAAGAGACACATAATCTTGAGTTTTATTCAAACATTAAGATGATGATGATTTCTAAGGTTTAAAGTCCCTCTACCATATGAGTCCCCGGAAGAATCCCCCGTTGACTCGACATTATGTCTGGACTATTGCGTGAGTAATTATGTGTAGTGTTATGTATCTATCTACAGTCTACTTGAAGCCGATATAGTGCTGCCACACTGGAATACCACGCCGTAGTACATGATACACCACCCAGACACATTATTCTGACACCGGGTGGACCAGACGTAGTACTACCCATTATTTGCTTGTCAGACATGGGTTACAAGTAACTACTCCATTTTTAAAGTCTTTGCTATGACGCAGTGTGGGGACTAGAACCCACGACCTTCGGAATGCAAGGCAGACACTCTAACCACTACACCACAATGCTTCGGTTACACTTTGCCTTCGATTTAGTTATCCTGCGTCATTTTGACTTAAAACCTGCTTGCATATAATTAAATAAAAAATTGAGATTTCAATATTTTACCAAATTTTTAAATATATTATTGGTGCAATATTATAAAAAAATGGTAATATGTAAAACTAATTTGCTTTGAACTATTCTAACAATTAATACTAATGAAATAAGGGGACGCCGTGAGTTTTTAAAAAATCAAGACCGCCGTGTGTTCCTTTAAGGAAATCAGAAATCAAAGGGGGACAACTCGAACATTGAATCACGTATTAGGTAGGAACAATTTCTTCCCTTGAATAAAGAGTTACCGGTGTTAGCATATAATATCTACCAGGGCGACGTGTTAACAAGTACGTTATTGATTAAAAATACGTTATACGGGCAAAGCTCGACCTGCCGAAGGCAGGTCGGGCGAAGCCCGACTATAGGTTACACGTATGTACATGTATGCATTGGAATGAATATGTTACTAACTAACGCTACTAATTTTCATTTTCGTAGTGCGTCAAACTTGAATTTTGTCTCCAAGATGGCAGACGACGCGGACGACGCCATTTTGAAACTTCCGGTCGCATTTTTGACCAGCTTTCTGTCTCACGGTGAAGTCACGCAGACGTGATTAACAGTTGAAAGCCAAAAGCAACTTACCGGCGTTCCATTGTTAACAGAAATAATTAATTTTGAAGAATGCTTACATTTTTATGAAGTACCCAGTAGTTTTCTATATGTTTTTCATTATTTCTAGGACTCTGAAGCGCTTCAATTTTGAAGCGTCTGTGATCGGTTTAGATCGTACGTTTCGCACGTCGTAATCGGTATAGGTCGTAAGTTTCACACGTCGTAAAGAAAGTTTCCACAGCGCGTTAGCGTTCTCTACGACGTGCGACTATTACATGTCACAGGCCTTTTTCTTCGCTATTTTTACGGAAAATACGAATTAAGTGACCTTGCTGTGCAATGTTTTCGTTTAATAAACAAACAAATTAACGCAGCTATGTTGCAAATTTCTTGTTAGCGTTTCTAAAATTCACATTCACAAAACCTCGAGAAAAAACAAATGTGTACTTATAATAAAGGGAGACTAATCTCTTGACTGTTTAAAAAGAACAAGTTCAAAACACGGCGAGATTTCCGGGTTCTCCATCGAATTTTAAATGGGTTCCAAGTAGGTGAGGTTTACTGCAATAAAATACATTTTTGAGACGGAATGGGTCGAATTTCGACCCTTATAACAAAATATGATACCAGCAATTGTGATTAAGAAGAGTTTATTTCAGTTAGAAGAGTTTATTTAAGTATATGATAGAACAAAATATGTGTTTCCAGTAAAGAGATCCTACATAAAATAAGGAAAAGGCTAGACACATTTACACATATGTTTACCTTAATCGCAAGTTAAAAATGTAACAATAATGTTTTAATATAACACAGGCACTGACTAGATAACGGCCAAAGTACTTTGATACAATGAATGATTAATTGTGTATAGAATGGATGGGGACTGGAGTAAGAATTTGATAATAACAGGTAACAAAGATTAATTAAAGGGAATGTAGCGCCACGGCCGAACAAGCTTTATTATTGAGAGTTCTGAAACACTTGGGAAAAGGTGAAAGAATTATCAAAATCGGAAGATACACAAAAAAGATATGACCATTTAAAAGTTGTTCTAAAACGAATATGGGAGCCGCCATTTTTAGAACTATGACGTCATAGTTCCAATTTACCATATATGGAATATTGATCAAAATCATTTAAAGCAAAGAAAGTCGCTGCAAATGAATGCAAAATCCTTTACTTATAAAGTATTATTGCCATTAAGTCACGTATGATACATATTTTTCATAAAGTAGCTGTCATTTTTTCCTATTAATCAGTAATTTTTCATATTTATAAATATTCCATATATGGTCAATAGAACTGTGATGTCATAGCTCTAAAAATGGCGGCTTCCATATCCGTTTCAACAGAACCTTCAAATAATCATAACTTCTTTGTTTATCTTCCGATTTTGAAAATTCTTTCACCTTTATTCATTTTTTTTCAGAACTCTCAATAATAAAGATAGTTTGGCTGTGGCGCTACATTCCCTCAATAACACTAAACAGATAACAAAAAATAAATTTCACTAATAACAGTTAAAGAGAGGGAAGAAAACTTGCCCCTCCCCCTCTTCAACATCACCACAGCCTTTTACTAGGTCCAGGGCTTTTTTCAAGGAAACCGGGAAAAGGCCTAGGCCTGCTGAATTTGGGGAAAATAAGCACGAGACTGTCCAAATTGGGAAAAAAATATGATTTTCGTTGTTTTGGGAAATGTTTTTTTAAGGGGAAATTTCATTAAAATGTAGTTTTAGGTAAAATATTGATTAGGTTTTAGAACTGAGTTATTTTAACATACAAACTATGTAAAGTATGTCACTTAATTACCAAAAAAATAAATAATATATATATATATATATACATATATTTTTTTTAATGGGAATTTTTTACCCCAAAATTGGGAAAAAAAAGAGGTTTTTGCAATTGGGAAGAGGCCGAATTTCAGCCCCTGTTAAATAGGTTATAAAAGCCTTAGGTCTGGAAAGGTGCATTTTGGCCTAGAATGTGGGAAAGATTCATGACTGGGAAATGACATTTTCAGAGTTAAGTTTAAAAAATGGGGAAAACTGCATGATTTTCAAAGTAATTTGGGTGGGGAAGTGGCCTTATACGGACCGCTGCGAAAAAGAGTTAAATGGCCTCGACTACCTACCTACCACTACCTATGAGTCTACCTATGAGTCTCATTCATTAAACATAGAAAAAACATCCTATGTATTTTGATGGGTTTTTATGCCAACAAACAGAACCTTGATATATTTCAATTTTATGTATACACTTACATTCCGTTGGACATGCTAGAATAAATAATAAACATGTTGCTAGATTCTTTGAGCTTCTTTAAGATTATCTACAGTGTTTCCGAGAAGGCTCGGATTACAAATAAACATGTGTTCACCGTGACCGGACCACCTCCTTTAAAACGCTGCCGACATCTTTTATGAGAATAAAACGAGTCTATTTTTTTGCGAAAACTGTTCAGTTTGTTAGCCCCCGCAAATTGAAATACACTGACTCACACAAAAACTGCACCAGAAACGCTTGCGCATATTTTCTGTGTAAAGGAAAAGATCAAATAAAGTCTGCACTCAAATCTATCCGTATCTTATTGTTTTCTAAAGTTTAAAGTCATTTAAGATACAAAATAAAACAAAAGGCTGACCTTCCTACCCATTACTTATTGTTGCAGTAAACAAGGGTATTATTTTATTAGGCCTTACAAATATATTTATTTACAGATTTGTGCAAAGATCTATCTATAAGTATTTCCTGACTTTAAGATTAAGATCTGATCAAATGTATAGTTAGTTCTGACCCTTAAAATAGAGATGGGTAAAAAGTGTACATGCTATCAAATTGCTTTGCCCGTTACATAGGTAGTGCCTATTTCATATTATTGAGTTATCCTATAATTGTTTTTATTTTACATGACGACTATTCAGTATTGCTTCTTTGCCCGTAGGAAAAATTACACGAGATAGAACAGAATTTAAAACTAATGCAACACGTGTTCAACCTACTACGCCATACGTTATGCCATATAATTACGTCTAACAAAAACAAAGTAAGGAATGCTAACGTTACACTCTGTATAAATCCTGATTAATTCCACTCTCTGCAATAATTACTTCGTTACAAAATGACTACCAACATACAAACCAATTTACATCAGACTTAACAGTACGCTTTATGTTTCGAATACTGATTAAATTAAATGTTTGTACCGTATAACGATCACCCTGCCCTATGAATTTCTTTGACCTAGAGATGTTTTCAATTCTTCAACAATACGATCGTTCGTGAGTTTTCGATCCTCGTTTTTCACACAATTCAAGTCACGTTCGTTGTGCACCCTTTACCCGTTCAATCAATTCAGCTTTATTTCCCGACACATGCTGTCCATGACTTCTCAAATATTCCTTCAACCGTGGAATAGTTAACGACTGTAATGTCACATTGTCACACGCATCGTCGATTTCATTGTTCGACTCCATTGTTATTTTGACACTTAACAAAGCGTCCCCGGAAGTGACTCATTTCTTAGCAGGGGAAGCTATCGATGATTGTCAAAGGGAGTTAACCTAGTTTCGGGAAAGGGCTATAACCACGCTGCCGGTGTCATGTTAAAAATTGCAACGGCAGAATGTTATACAATAAATGGTATATGGCCACTTAAATAACAGTAATTTGTTCTTTAAAGCACACATTCCATTATCGTAACCCTGATCTACTTTTAAAATATAATAGTAATTTAAGAACTCTTCTGCGACAAGAACTATCACAACATGACTTCTATGGTGATGTGATTTACAAACTTCGAAAGATCCTTGGTTATAATCAATTTCATACAATCTTTATTAAACTAGTTAAAAAGCTTATCAAAAGAGGTTATGACCCTACCATTTTGCACCGTACTGCATGTTTAGTGGTTGACCCATTTACAGTTCGCCACTATGCTTTCCTCTTGGATTGTGCGATGACCGGACAGATTGTGGACCCTATGATGACGTCTACCTAACAATAGCGTTTGATCTTGTCTTGTCGACATTACCCTTAACGGTTTGTTATCTTCTTTCTCTTGCTTCTGTCAAGGCATTGAGTACTTACCTCGTGACTGCTTTCTATCTTTTTTATTTTATATAATCATGATCATTGCCTATTAATGTTGCCTTGTTTATTAGAGATTATAACCTGGCGGGGATATCTTTATTTACACTGTTCTGTTTATTGGGATGACAACAGAGTAAGAGTGTGATTTGGTGCACCCTAGAACCCCCAGCGGTATATTATGCCACGGACCGCAATTCCTTTTATTCATCTTTATTCAAGGGAAGCAACTGTTCCTACCTAGTACGTGATTCAATGTTCGAGTTGTCCCTCTTTGATTTCCTTAAAGGGACACACGGCGGTCTTGATTTTGTAAAAACTCACGGCGTCCCGTTAGTTTTTCTCTTATCTTGCATTTACTCAATCATTAATATTAATTGTTAGAAAAGTCAAAGGAAATTAGTTTTACATATTACTATTTTTTTATAATATTGCACACATAATATATTTAAATATAGGTGTCCTTTGTTTATTTGTGTGTTTGTGGTTGACCGCCGTTCTTGAATGATACTTTTCCTGTTCAATTTTATATCTACTTTCAATGATCGAAACAAGTTACTCGTATTACAGGTAAACGTCTTCAGCAAGGTTTTCGTTATCACAAACTGCGTAGATCTTTCTCAAAATTCTATTATTGTGCGAAGACTGGACAACCTCATAGGACTATATATGATTGCGCCTGCTGAAACCCGGACAATGAAGGTAGGTAGGTCCATGAACATTAGCCCCAAAGGTTTCATTTAGTCGCGCCATAGATTGGTTTTCTCTTTGGCTGCAACTGTTGTGGTTGTTCGGTACAATTCTGAATACATCCTGACTTTTTTCTAATTCGGTTTTTATATAGCTTTACAACCTCATTTAAGTGAATTGTTTGCACATTTCTCTGGATGTGGACTTTATTGTTAGAGATTTCCTTTACAAGTAATTAGCCCCTACCGGTCCGGGCCGGAGGGGATTTTTATGTTTGCCCCCCCTCCCGTCTGTCTGTCCGCCTGTTCTTTTTTTTGTTCGGACTGTAACTTTGTCATTCATTTTGGGATTTTTAAACAACTTTGCACAAATGTTCACCATAATGAGACGGCCTGTCGCGCGCAAGACCCAGGTCCGTATCTCAAAGGTCAAGGTCACACTTGGAGGTTAAAGGTCATAAAAAGGCTTGTCCGGCTGTAACTTTGTCATGCATCGTGCGATTTTGAAATAACCTGGCACAAATGTTCAGCATTCAGGTAACCCTGTCTTCACTACTCTTCATGTTATGTAGTATCCTTTTCACTGACGTTTTAAAAATGCTCATATATTTCGGTGTGGACATACGGTGCCACTGCGTTTGATTGCTGTGATTTCTACAGGACCATTTCTTTTTTTTTCATTCAGGCGTTTAAACATGGTCAGATAACAACGAAAGGCAATGGAGCAATCGTTATTGTTTGTAGGCGAATATAATGTTTGCAGATGGTTCTAGTTAGTACACAGTTCTAATAAGGCTGAATGTTTATACGTGATTTTTCTCTGTGGTTACCCATGCGTAGCTTGACTTACAAAGAACTTCGTCTTCTGATCCCCAGTGTCCGACCGTCCGTATCCTTTTATTCGACAACCGAGTATAATTTGCTCTTATTGTTGGACTCTATAGGTTTTTCTTTTTGCTTTGTTTCGTATTATTTTTCTTATGTCAAACGTCTTTTCTTTTTCTTTTATTTGTGTGTATCTTTTTACTTTTTTAAAAAAATATAAGCAAATGCTAATTATAATTGTCCGTAGCTGCTATACACACATGATATGTTTAAACGTCTTCCAATAAAACTAACTTTATATACATGTATTGATTTCAACAAAATAAGGGAGACCACCGTTAGCCGTTTCTAGCCTTTGATGTTGATATCTGAAATGCTTTATAAATGGAATCAACAAATACAAAAAGAGTAAAAAAGTAGCAAGTAACTCGGTTATATTGATTGAAAGCTTCATTTTCCGAAGGTCGTATATCGAGGGCTCAGCGCAAAACTATTCTGTCTTCTTCTCTATTCGTATGTAGCTAGAATAGTTTTGCGCTGAGCCCTCGATATACTATTATTGCATCACACACAAAATCCTAGGAATTTCAGTGGATTAGAGCGGTCACATGCTGACCCTCTATTTTTCTATAGTGGGTCAGTAGATTTCATAGATGGTCACTAAAACAATATGGACTACAATTCGGATTCAAAGTTTAAATCATTTGCAAATAGTTCTTTAAGGCATTAGTAACAGAAATAATAAGTAAACTAATAATGCTTTTAAACTGTACCGGTCTCAATGACGTTGACGCTCCATTAAAATGGGTTAAATATCGGTGTTTGCCTTGAAAAAAGGTGCTCAAAGCAATAAATCAGTTATTGGGTTTGTTACTAACCCCCTACAGGAATATGTGGGGTCAGTCAGATATATAGGGGTATCTTACAGACCCCACATATTTCTGTACAGGAATATGTGGGGTCAGTCAGATATATAGGGGGATCTTACAGACCCCACATATTTATGTAGGGTGTCAGTAACAAACCTAAAAACTAATAGTAATGCGGTAAAAATACTCTAGTCAATAATCCACTGAGCACTATTATCGTATACAAGTGTCCATAATCCCTTACCGTTAACGTGTTTGCGTGTGTGTGTGTGTGGTTCTAAGGTGTATAGTACCTCCGCCTTTTAACCAATAGGTCATGCTAAAGCAGTAGGCACAATAGAGTCCGGACTGTGCATTTAGTAAAAACAACCACAGTAGAGTAAAACAACTTTAATGCAACTTTGATATGGTTTATCCATTAACAGATTAGAATATACTAGCTATGATTTGGACATGCTTAAACAAAATAAAATAATTTATCACAAATTAAACATTGGCTTAAAGCCTATCAAATACGGAACAGAACATATAGTAATATATGTATATATATATGCATGTATGAAACTTTAAATTTAACGTAAAATATGTGTGTTGTACGAGGGTATATATATGGCACACTCACACTCAGCGTTCTATCTGTACCAAACATTCACTTAACCATATTTAACATATATATCTAGTATGCACACCACATGCAAACAAACATGATTAATAAATTAATTCATAATTTTGATAAAGCATCATCAAAATAAATTGACCAATTAGTGATCAAAAATTTGACACACCTCTACTCAGTCCTAGATGTTCAAAAAAGTTTACTGTTACAATTAAGGTATTTACAATATGACTATTTAAAAAAAATCTGCATATTTCATGCACATTTATGCAACTTGATTTAATATATGTATCTTTCAAAACTGAATCTTGAAAATTATCATATTTTTTACTCAGCCAAAGATTTTTATTTTACTATACTATAGAAACTAAGGATAAAAACCGAGTAACAATTGTTTTATCACCTAGTGAAAATAAGGTAAAATTTCAAAATGTTGGCTCTGGAAAATTATTAATTGGAAAACAGTCCTTGCTTATTGCATATTGCGCTCTTTTCTTGGTACATCAATCACTTTATCTTATGCTGTAATGGTCAGTTAACACTTCTCAATAAGTATTTATATATTGCATTTTCATCAGATACTGGCTCGCCATATGACAATAAAAATGTAATTTGTTGGTCTGCCTCTAGCGGGATTTACAGTGGTTTTATTCTACCTAGGCAGCCACACGGGGAAAATTTTCAGTGAACTAAGAAAGATGTATACAAAACAATACTTTTTGAAAAATCCTAGTTTCCTGAAATTTAAACAATTAATGAAGCACGAACATACATTATGAAACAAGACATGTAGGAATAGTGGTATGGTATATAAGGCGTTTGAACTAAGGAAAACTGAAACTTGTTTACTCCGTTAATTAATTAGTACAATTACGTAAAACACTACCCTTGTAACCAAAGCAATGCAGATTTAGTATTACGTTATACGGGTTCATGCCTAGGTCAGAATACGCACGTATGTGAAGTTAAAATAATTATTATTTAAAAACATCTTAGTACATTCTATCGATAATATATTTTGAATTATTGTTAATCTGTAAATAGATTCATCACGGTTTTATTACCTACATACGCGAACTACAGAGTGATAATCACATGACCGACTGAGTGATAATCACATGACCGACTGATGATAATCACATGAACGACAGGGTGATAATCACATGACCGACTGAGAGATCAACACATCGTCGACATAGTGATCATCACATGGCCGACTGAGTGATAAGCACATGACCGACAAAGTGGTAATCACCTGACGACATAGCGATAAGCCCATACCGACATAGTGATGATCACATGACCGACAAAGCGATAATCACATGACCGACTGAGTGATAGTCACATGACCGACATAGTGATAAGCACATGGACGACAGAGTGATAAACACATGAACGACAGAGAGTGATCATCACATGATCGCCAGAATGATTATCACATGATCGTCAGAGCGATTATCACATGATCGTCAAAGCGATTATCACATGATCGCCAGAGTGATTTTCACATGATCGTCAGAGTGATTATCACATGATCGGCAGAGCGATTATCACATGATCGTCAGAGTGATTATCACATGATCGTCAGAGCGATTATCACATCATCGCCAGAGTGATAAAAATATGAACGACTGAGTGATCATCACATGAACGACTGAGTGATCATCACATGATCGCCAGAGTGATTATCACATGATCGCCAGATTGATAAGCACATGAACGACTGAGTGATCATCACAAGATCGACAGAGTGATCATCACATGACCGACAAGATGATAATCACTTGACCGACAAAGTGATAATCACATAACCGACTGAGTGATAATCACATGAACGACAAGCTTTTCTTCTATACCGAATCACTACGGAATTGGCATCCTTTTTCATGTTTGTCATCAAGACAAGGAAAACCCATAAGTACTGTTAAATAAATTATTTATTGGGCTAGAATTATTCTCCATCAATTATTTCATTTATTTAACTGCATTTGTTAAAAATAAAGGTAATACTCACTGCCCGTTCTTACTTTTTGAAGTGTTTGAACTATGGATTGCGCGCGCTCACATCTTTTTGAGAAATTAATTAGTTCTAGCTTCAATCTCACTGGCAGTGGTCTCAGTTTATATAAATGCATTGCATAAAGAGTCTTTATTTGTGTCAATCCTATACTTGGATCCTATGGACATTGATTTGGGTGTATCTTCCCTTAAATGAGAGGCCGCCGTGGTAATTCTGAAACTGTCACCGGGTTCGTTTCTCACGATCTGCCTCCAAACAGATAAATAATGGCCGCGCGGGGCAATCAGTCAATCCTCGTATAATCGGTATATGCGAACATAAGACGCGGATAGCCTGATAACATAGATAGATAGATAGATAACTTTATTTCCAAATTCCAATAGGCTTAAAAGCCCGTGAGGATACAATATACCGTAACATAAAACACGGCAACAGTGTAGGATTTTACAAACAAGAAACTTTTGTTAATCTGAGACAGTCACAGCAAAATGCACGTATACTGGCACGCACGCATGCACTCACTCAATCACTTACGCACTCACGCGCACAACAATTTATATCATTTGTGAAGTGGACTTAAGCATTGAGAAGGCGTATTACTACATAATATAAATAAATACTGAACCATACATTTCATAACACATTCGGTAAAATAAATTACCTATATTTACTAATTTCCATATGTTTCGTTTCGTAATTTAAATGCTTTTAAAACAAAGGTACAAAGCTTGTGAATATATACTTTATTTTGTGAATTTAGTTATTCCAAAAATTGTATCATGTTTGGCCTCTTGTAAACATATTGTGGAATGTATTGCTTTCTTAAGACAGTATAGGTTTGGCATTCCAACACAAAATGAAATTCATCTTTAAGTTTATTACAAAATAAACATAATCTATCAATGACAGGAATTCTGTTTGGTTTAACCCATCTCCCCGCTTCAATTTGCAACCTATGAGATGATACCCGTAATTTGGTAAGTGCCTGACACATTTTGAAAATATTTATATTATCAAGATATGGTTGAAACTGAAAAGATGCAAAGCTCCTATAAAACACTGCTCTGGTGGAGATATCTAATCGACTATGCCAATTTTGAGCGAAACTGTCATTTAACCGTTGCTTTAATACTGCAAGAAATAAATTACAATTACCAACACTTTGTTGTAACCATACATCATAAAACCCAAGAGAGGACAATAAGTGTTTCAACTGTGAAACCTAGTATTTTTTGCGAGGATATATTTCACAGTCATTTAACATCATGTTATACACTGTTTTTATATATTTACGTTCATGTACGCTCATGATTTTTAACCAATACTTAACAATTATAAAATATCTTCTTGTAATAAATGATGTTCTACCAAATTCCCCATACATACAATCATTTTGTGTTGTCTTTTTAACACCCAAAATATTTTTGCAGAACTGTAAATGCACTCTTTCAATTGATATAGCTTGTACGAATCCCCACACCTCACTTCCGTAATCTAAAATTGGAGTTATCAATTTATCAAACAAATCTAATTTATGTTTTGGTGATACAAATGTAAATTTATACAAATACCTATTCATTTTAAATATAGCTTTTTGTGCTTGACCAGCAAGGGTAGTTTCTGCCTCTGATGAAGATCCTCCCGTAGAGAAAACTATACCTAAGTATCTAAACTTGCTAACTATATCTAATGAAACGCCATCATAATTAAAAACTAAATTGTGTGGTAATATTCCACCTTTTCGAAACACCATTACTTTTGTTTTAGCGCAATTCACTTTTAATCTCCATTCTTTACAATAATTAGATAATATATTAAGTCCATCTTGTAACTCTACTGCAGTATTAGCAAACAAAACTATGTCGTCTGCATATAAAAGCATAAACATCTTAAACATATTAATATCAAGACCTTCCAGACCACTATGCATGAATTCATCTTCTATGTCATTTAAATACATGGAAAACAACAATGGGGATAGACACCCCACTTGCCTAACGCCAATAACACAATAAAATTCATCGCTCAATTGGTTACAATATTTTACTTTAGACTTAACACATGAATACATCGATTTAATAATATCAAGAATCTTTCCCCGAATACCGAACTTAGTTAATTTATACCATAGATTATCACGCACAACATAATCAAAGGCTTTAGTAAAATCGACAAATGCACAATACAATTTCTTTCCCTGGTTTAAAATATGTGTATTTAAACCCTGTAAAACAAATATATTATCCACAGTACTCATGTGCGCTCTAAATCCAGCTTGTGCTTCAATAAGAACACTGTATGTTTCTGCCCAGTCAGATAATCTATTGTTCAATATACGTGTAAATAATTTACCCAAACAGCTTAATAACGTGATACCTCGGTAATTTTCTACATCATTAATACTGCCCTTTTTGTGTAAAGGAATAACATACCCCTCTGACCAGACCTCTGGAAAATAACCAACCTCAAACACTTTATTAAACAATTTGCAAATAACTGGTGATAAAATAGTTTTACCATGGATGAAAAATTCATTTAATAACATGTCAGGCCCAGAGGACCGATTTGAATTTAGTTGCTTAATTGATTTTTCAATCTCATTCACAGTAAAATATACATTCAACTCTTCAAACATGATATTAAATTCGTTATTTTCATAACGTTCATTAAAATGTAAAATATCTTCATCTGGAGCATAGAACTCATCATCTGGACTATTGACTGCTTTAAAATATTGTTCAAACGCAGATAATGGTATATTTGTTGGCTTAAATCCTGATGATTCTTTTAACATATTCCAATATAACTTTGCATTTTTATATCTTGCGTTTACAAAAGTAGCTGTTTTGACTCGATCATACTTCGTCTTACAATATCTAATAATACATTTATAGTGTGACCGAGCTTTAACCATATTAATTATATTTATGTCGCTTTTATTTTCTCTATATTTATTTAACATTTGAAAAAAATAAAACTTGCTTTCATGACACTCATCATTATACCATGGGTTTTCTTTTGCATTATTAAATACGGGAATATCAGCTTTAACATTGTCATTATAATTAAGTTTGCGTTTAAAAATTGGTGAAGACACATCTTCAATAATGGCATTGAAATCCTGAATGCATGAATTAATATCCTCATTAGTCATACAATGTTCTAACTTGCCATCTAAAGCAATCAAATTATCATTTATGTCTGCTTTACTTTTCGCCAACTTCGAACTCACTTACAGGTGAAAATAGATTTTGTGAAGACAACACATAGTCAACTAATGAACTTTCCCTACTACCAACAAATGTATAGCGACCAATCCCTTTATCATTACCAAATCTACCGTTTAAAATGCGTAAAGAACTCTGTTTGCATAAGTCTAGTAAGAGTAACCCATTATTATTAACATGACCTTTATCCTCAGAAAAACGTAACAATTCAACATCAGAAATATAATCATCAGGTAGCATATGCATATGAACATTGTTATCGTTTATGACGTAATCACAGTTTGTGGATGTACGACTGTTAAAGTCACCGAGAATTAGCATTCTGCACTAATATATACTTTTATTTTCAATATATGCAATATATTCTAACAAACGATCAAACATATTGGTTTCAACCATTGCCTGGCGGCTGCTGTCATCGGGTAATACATAGGTTAAGCAAACATATAAATCACTACTAAAAGATAATCTTTGACCCTCAATTTTGACCCAGATAATTTCATCGTCACTGACATAATGAAATACTGATTCAAAAAAGAAAGCGTGCACTCAAATGTTCATAAGCAATAAATGTATTAAATTGATGAAACCGTTGACGTCATAAGTGTGTTCAAACATTATAACTTAAAGTTTGAAGAAGTTAAACCCTTGACATTCATGAGCAATTCCAGAAAAACAGCGTTTAACCAGTTGACTGTTATCGTTTTTATATTTCCCCATTCAACACCGTGCATTCTGAAATTTTGGTTTTGCTCTCTTTTGAACTCCAGGAACTCAAACTCCATTAGTGCAGGAGCATTTTATACAACGGTATCACTTCTATAGTAAAACATATATTTTATATATTTTAAAAGTTGTTTTGCTAAATTTCTAATTTCAACTTTTTGAATACATGTATTTCCAAAAATTGATGAGCACACTTTCTCTTTTTTGACTGAGTATACAACTAAAAATAAATAAATACTAATTATTGAACACCGCATTGGCACAATGAATTAGTAATACCCCTCTGTTTTGTTTTGCGATATGATAGGGGCTATGAAGAGAAATCTTCACCATTAAGAAACCGAAAGGGAGGAAGCGTAGCGACCGACCTCGGTTTCTTAATAGTGAAGATTTCTCTTCATAGCCTCTATCCGGCTTAGAGTTTACAATAGGTTTTATCGATATTCTCTACATAAGTCACTCTCTTCACCGCGAAGGCTGCTTGTAGTAAATAAAATCTTCATGAATAAATGCTGCAAGTATTTGAAAATCTGAGACAGCTGATTGGTTGAAAAATTAGGGTAAACACTAAATGAGGATATTAGTTCATTTTAAAAGAAACAGTCGTCTTTACCCTGATTTAAACATATATATATGTAAGAGCTGTTGCGGCACAAGTTTTCAGTTCTTTGTATTTAACCCGAAATATACGATGTAAGGAGGAATGTCTGCAGCAAGAACACGACACGCTGTTTTCTCACTCAGTAATACATTGTATGGAATAGGCATCGCCTATAATTAAATCGGTCTATATTTGCATATCGTTTAATGTATAGTTGTATTAGTACTGTTTGCAACGATTTCCACTTACACGTGTTGTACATTATTGAAGTGTTATAGCAGTTACGAAGTTCTGGTCTTCCGATACAGGTATATTGATTTGCAATTGTAATTTCCTTCAAGTATTTATTCGATGTGGTATTATTTTCAGGGATATGTGTTTGACCATTTTCCGCTGTTGTCTGTATTTCGAATTTGTTGACATCACTTTCATTTTCACTATCTTTCAATTTCAATTGTTGAGTCTTCTGATTTTCTACCTTTACTTCTACTGGAATATAAAGAAGTAAACGTAAGTATAACTAACACAAACGTGCGACTAAATATAATAGAACATAAGTAAGTAGAAACAAAGAAGTGCAAGTAAGTATATCTAACAAAGAAGTTCAAGTAAGTATATCCAACAATGAAGTTCGAGTAAGTACATCTAACAAAGAAGTTCAGGTAGGTATATCTAACAAAGAAGTTCAAGTAAGTATATGCCACAAATAAGTGTAAGTAGGTATATCTAATAAAGAAATTCAAGTATGTATATCCAAGAAAGATGTGGAAGTAAGTATATCACAAATAAGTGGATTTAAATATCTAACAAAGAAGTGCCAGTAGGTATATCTAACAAAGAAGTACAAGTTTTTATATCCAACAAAGAAGTTCAAGTTGGTATATCGAACAAATACGTTGAAGTAGTATATCCCACAAAGAAACGCAAGTGGGTATATCCAACAAATAGGTGGACGTAAATTTATCCAACATATAAGTGCAAATAGGTATATCCAACAAATAAATGCAAGTAGGTATATCCAACAAATAAATGCAAGTAGGTATATCCAACAAATAAGTCCAAGTAGGTATATCTAACAAAGAAGTTCAAATAGGTATATCTAACAAATAAGAGGAAGTATGTATATCCAACAAATAAGTAGAAGTAAGTATATCCAACACATAAGTGAAAGTATGTATATCCAACAAAGAAGGGGAAGTAGGTATATCCAATACAAAAGTGTAAATATGAGCAACAAAGCAGTGCAAGAAAGTATTAGCAACAAAGAAGTGAACGTATGTATAACCAGCAAAAACAATTGCAAGTAAGTATATCCAATAGATAAGTGCGAGTATAACCAATAAAGCAGTGCACGTAAGTATAATCAACAAAGAAAAGAAGTGCGAGTAAGTATATTCAACAAAAAAGTGCAAGAAACAGAAGCAACAAAGCAGTGCAAGAGAATATAAGCACCACAGCAGTGCAAGAAAGTATTAGTAGCAAAGAAGTGCACGTAAGTATAATCAACAAAGAAAAGAAGTGCGAGAAAGTATAAGCAAAAAGCAGTGCGAGACAGTATAAGCAACAAAGAAGTGCGAGAAAGTATAAGCAACAAAGAAGTGCGAGAAAGTATAAGCAATAAATAAGTGCGAGAACGTATAATCAACAAATGTGCGAGAAGGTATAAGCAGCAAAGCAGTGCGAGAAAGTATAAGCAACAAAGAAGTGCGAGAAAGTATAAGCAGCAAAAAAGTGCGAGAAAGTATAAGCAACAAAGAAGTGCAAGAAAGTATAAGCATCAAAGAAGTGCGAGAAAGTATATAAGCAACAAATAAAGTGCGAGAAAGTATAAGCTGCAAAGCAGTGCGAGAAAGAATAAGAAAAAAGCAGTGCGAGAAAGTATAAGCAACAACAAAGTGAGAGAAGGTATAAGCAACAAAGATGTGCGAGAAGTATAAGCAGCAAAGAAGTGCGAGAAAGTATAAGCAACAAAGAAGTGCGAGAAATTATAAGCAGCAAAGCAGTGCGAGAAAGTATAAGCATCAAAGAAGTGCGAGAAAGTATATAAGCAACAAATAAAGTGCGAGAAAGTATAAGCAGCATAGCAGTGTGAGAAAGAATAAGAAAAAAGCAGTGCGAGAAAGTATAAGCAACAACAAAGTGAGAGAAGGTATAAGCAACAAAGATGTGCGAGATGAGTATAAGCGAGAAAGTATAAGCAGCAAAGAAGTGCGATAATTATAAGCAGCAAAGCAGTGCGAGAAAGTATAAGCAGCAAAGAAGTGCGAGAAAGTATAAGCAGCAAAGAAGTGCGAGAAAGTATAAGCAGCAAAGCATTTCGAGATGAGTATAAGCGAGAAAGTATAAGCAGCAAAGCAGTGCGAGAAAGTATAAGCAGCAAAGAAGTGCGAGAAAGTATAAGCAGCAAAGCATTTCGAGATGAGTATAAGCGAGAAAGTATAAGCAGCAAAGCAGTGCGAGAAAGTATAAGCAGCAAAGAAGTGCGAGAAAGTATAAGCAGCAAACCATTTCGAGATGAGTATAAGCGAGAAAGTATAAGCAGCAAAGCAGTGTGAGAAAACATCAGCAAATAGTGCGAGAAAGTATAAGCAACTAAGCAGTGTACGTTCGTATAAGCAACAACAAAAGTGCGAGAAAGTATAAGCAACAAAGAAGTGCAATTACGTTTATACACCTACATACACTGGATTCGAAACAAGTCTTAAATCCAATTTATGGTTTACCACCACTAATTACATATAAACCTCCGAGGTGTAGTCGAATGAATAAAAGGTAATCCCTCCTTTTTTAATGGAAATGGGCATTATAAGTAGGAAAAAACTGCCCATTTTTGTTCGATTTTGTGGTTGTATGTATAAGAAGCGTATTAATAGGTTTTACTGGAAAACTGATGAACATTTTCGAAATGTCGACTCTATGCTTACACTTT
Source organism: Cyrtodaria siliqua (assembly GCA_037043455.1). NCBI lineage: Eukaryota > Metazoa > Mollusca > Bivalvia > Adapedonta > Hiatellidae > Cyrtodaria > Cyrtodaria siliqua. Next base: position 41,021 of record JAWPHD010013373.1, read on the forward strand.
GTGAGCAACCATCACTGAAAACAGCTGTACCCTTGACCTCTGTTTAGTAAACAAACCTTTTCTGGTGATTTTTCAAGTGGAAAATTAGTTTTCTATATGAAAATTGCACTGTTGCATTATATTAAACTATAACTACATCTCTTCTTCTGTCTATCATTCTATATTAAGTATCGTAATGAATGCCTCTGCTCAATAGGACCATACACAACACAGAGAGTGGCCTTGACTTATATATATATACACATATTGAACTATAACTACATCTCTTCTTCTGTCTATCATTCTATATTAAGTATCGTAAAGAATGCCTGTGCTAAATTGGACCATACACAACACAGAGAGTGGCCTTGACTTATATATATATACACATATTGAACTATAACTACATCTCTTCTTCTGTCTATCATTCTATATTAAGTATCGTAATGAATGCCTGTGCTCAATAGGACCATACACAACACAGAGAGTGGCCTTGACTTATATATATATACACATATTGAACTATAACTACATCTCTTCTTCTGTCTATCATTCTATATTAAGTATCGTAATGAATGCCTGTGCTAAATAGGACCATACACAACACAGAGAGTGGCCTTGACTTATATATATATACACATATTGAACTATAACTACATCTCTTCTCCTGTCTATCATTCTATATATATATAGACACATATTAAACTATAACTACATTTCTGTCTATCATTCTATATTATTTATCGTAATGAATGCCTGTGTTAAATAGGATCATACACAACAAGAGAGTGGTGAAGACAAGGTTTATGGGCTACTGTTAACTGAACTGAACTGAATTGGGTTTTAAGGCGCACCAACACATGAAAGGTTTTACGGCGCCTAACAGGAATGAACATGCCAGGCACATCCTCCATTTACATCAAGATACACTAAGGAGAATGTACCTAGAACCTTCTTACCTGCAAAACTGTAGAGTTGCTGTTAATTCTATAGTAGACTCTCCATTTACGACTACCACGTTTGCATGTATGCGGTGTCATGATAAAGACCTTCAATGAGCATGATACAAAATGGCAAATATGAATGGGGTGGGGTGGGGTGGGGGGTGGGGGGTGGGGGGAATTCATACCCCTCTGCATGTGACAGTGTGTTTGTGGAATTGCAGTGGTTGTATTCTACCCCGGCAACCACACGAGGCGGCTACTGATTCAAGTCATAGTCTTGACTTGCAATTACGAGGGCTAGCCTATGTATTGACTTCAGTTTTTATTTTCGGATAACTAATGATATTCAAGAAAACAGCTGAAGGTGTCATTGCACCATTGATTTTCGATCTTCGTTTTATATAGGAATGAGGTAGATCTATTTTTAAAAGAAAATAATGTGCATTTTTCTTCGTAGACACTTTTAAAACACATATCAATCAAAGATCGAGCGTCCGCCATAGAAACATGCAATAAAAACAGGGGGTCATGTATCATGTAAGGAAAATGACGTCACGTTCTCTTTTGACACATCATTAATAGATTTACCACATTTCTACTTTCGCTTCACTGTCTGTGTCAGTTATATAGAGATTATTTAACTGTTGGGATCGATTATAGGGAAATCCTTTACGTGATGGTAGCCGTGTGGTTCTTTTCACGAACGAGCGTATGCGAGTGAGTGAAAAAACAAAACATGTTTACCATCGAGTGAAGGATTTCCCTATAATCGAACACAGCAGTTAAATAATCTATCGATTACATTTTAAATCAGTTAATGCATGATTTAAACCGAAATTATTCGCGTTATTGAACGTTATCGGCGGATGACGTCGACGTCAGCACCACTGTATTGACGGCATAACTCAGTGTCACAGTTAGTTAATTTTGTGTTCGGAGTTAGTTAATAATATTTAGCGATTATGAATATTCTTTCACTGATAAATACCAATATTTCACCGATGAAAACGTAATAAAATTAATTTCTCTAAAACAAGCACTAATACATGGTACCAGTCTGACCATAGTTGTATCTAGACGCTAGTTTGTGTTCTGCAGTCGTGAAAGAGTGTCAACATTGAGATTAAAAGAGATTAATTTTTGCTATTTAGGGGATTTTTTTTTTTAAGAGAAAACCTTTATTAAAATGTATGATTCAGGATTAATATCAATCAAATATTGAATTTAGCAATGATTTTAACATAAACAATGGGAGGTCTGTCCCTTTCTTAAACAAAAAATCGAACATGAAATGATGTATCTAGGACCACAGTAAAACAAAAACACGCATAGAAACACATAACCATCACTAGTAGTCTCGACCAGCCAAGACCGTATCATGCATATCTTATTTGCAGATATCGGTCTGAGCAAAATAGCTGAATTTTATTTGCGCGTTTTTTTCACGCTCATAAAGTCGATGCTTGCGTGACGTCATGTTTAAATAAACCTAAAACGTCAATTGTTGATGCATCAGATGTTCAATCTGGGATAGTTAATCGTGAATGCTCGGCCAATCCCGTCATTTTCGGAATCCCGCCTCGTGTATACATCGAGCTTCGGTATGTTCAAAATCTTGACAATTTGTTAGCCGGAAGGCAACGGCACAGGAAATAGTGCACTGTTGCTAAGCTGTTGCTACTTAAACAATATGTCCGTCGGTCACACGTGTCGTTTATGATTTGAGTTGCATGCTTGTTATTTACAATACAGATGAACGTTTTTACACTGATTTCATGTAAATAAACTATAGATGGAGCAATCGGCTAAATGACATTGCAAAATTGGGATGATAAGCTTTGATTTTGAATGCAAATTTGTTTTGGCGGGAATCAAGGGCGCGATGACGTAACCAACATGGATACCTTCCATTTTCATTCGAATAGTGCTGCGAAGCAGTGTACTAGATGTTGCGAATGCTGGGACGATATGTGAATTGATTTACGGTCTGAAATTTTATTTTACGGCGACGCGGTAACGGAGCTGTAAAACGTAATTTCAGACCGTAAAACCAACCACACTACCGTCCCAGATTGAACATCTTAGCATGGTTATCTCGTTTATAATGCTTTCCCATTCAAATGATACACATATAAAATCAAATCATATATATACACACATGTTTTTCTATGAAAACTCAAATTCACGGATGCCAGCATTTTGATGACGTCATCCAATAACGTCGTTTGTATCAACGTTATGTGACGTCACATATTATCCGACGGTAAATTGGGGGTGGGGTGGGGGTAGTGGTTTACGGTCGCAAATGTGAGACGTTAGCCAATGGAGCCGTGAAAAAAAAGCGCGAACAAATTGCTAGAGGACGCTTTAAATAATTGGACTATTAAATCTCCCCAGACCGATATTTGCATGATACGGTCTTGGCTAGCCGAGACTAAACATTCACAAGGATAAACTATCACTAACGGTGATGAATACTCCCGCTTTTTTGCTATGGGCAAAATCATAAATGTCTAAAATATCTGTTAATGTTTTAATTTAAAAAAAATCTAAGTAAAACAAAGGCCCATAATTCTGTAAAAAAAAATACAGAATCGAAAAACTATTATTGCAGAGACACATCATATTATCGCTTGTGAATTGTATGTCAAGTGTAATAACAATCCATGACAAGTTTAAAGTGAAAGCCACATGCAAATCGTTATAGAGTGAACAATTCTAAGTCAAACGAAGGGCCATAATTCTGTAATAAATTCGGCAATCAATGATGGTTGATGTACTGGGACATAAGGTCATCAGTTGCTATGTGTAAATGATGTTTGGGAACAATCAATTCGAATATGTTTGAGAAAAAAGGTGTTAACATGTCATTATACAATATTAGAGTGGAAAATTCTAAGTCAAACAAAGGGCCATACTTCTGTAATAAATTAGGAAATCAATGATGGATGATGTAGACGGACAGAAGGTCATCAGTTGTTATGAGTATATGAAGTTTGGGAACAATCCATTCAAAAATGCTTCAGATACAAGTATTAAAACATGTGTTACGGGACCAGGGTAAATATACCACATGACGTATGACGTCATTATTGCTAATGCTTGAAGAAAAAAATTGTAAACATTCGCCCACATTGCAAGCTTCAGAGTGCGATATGAGTTTTATTTCTTAACCATTTTCTACCAAAGAAAGCGCATTCGAACGCAAAAAATGTACGCTACCCTCAACTGATATTCTTTTTTTGTGAAAGTTGTTATTTTTCGAAAACACTTTGGAGAACTTCTGAAAATGCAACGGAAATAATTTGCTAACCCTTGAAGCGTAATTTAATTTTGCACATATTATGAAAACAATCCATGCATATACCCTGTTTTTATCACGAAAACTTCCCCATTATTATTTCACATCAGGTAGGCGAAAGGGTTTTGGCTTAAAAAACCAGTTTGCCAGAGTTAATGAATTTTTAAATTATGCTAATCCGTGAAGTCGAAATTTTTTATGCTAAATCGTGAAGTAATTTTGTTGTTGTCAAGTATCTACATCTTCATTCAAATCCTATGCAAATAATAAAGCAGTTTAATGAAAAAAAAATAATGGACTACATAACGATTTCCGAAATTTAATACTTTTTATATCTCCTTTAGAAAGATGGACATTTTTGTTATACTCATATGTGTCTTTCTGAAAGATAAAGTTAAATCTATTTGACTTAATTGGAATTGTTCAGCGACTTTTAATATAGTCAAACTTGTACATTTTAACCTTAATTAGTGTTTATCATTGGAAAAGAAATAGACAAGTAGCATAAATAGCCTGTTTCTTAATTTACATTTAAATGTGTCAATCAACCTAAATACAGTATTTTGTTTTTCGTAATCATTACGATGCGTTATTTGTTTCAAAGGAGTATTTTCTTTGATTATTGTACAATGTATTGCCTGCTTCTAAATTTGAAATTTGACACGAATAAGGATTACCCTGTGACTTTTAATGTTCTCCAACTAAATAGTCTAGATCATCTGCGACGCTTGCTTGTTTTCAAGACAAACGTCTAGACCAGTCCTCCTGAACAAAGTTTGATTTTTGCCGATACACTGGTAACATTTCTGATTGGCTTAGACACCTCCTATCCAAGATACAGAAAGTCAAAAAGACAATACATTTATATATAAACAAAGAGGGAAACAAGTTTTTAAAGAAAATAAGATCAGCACTCTTTAATTATTATTTGTTCACTCCCTCGCATCCTTAATTCGCGAAAAGAACAACACGTCTACCATCTCGAGAATTGAATTGAATGTAGTCATCAACACAGTATAGATTTAGGTTATTTAGAGCCGCCCCAGAGAGAGGGGAATGATACATAGGAATCCGGGAACCTGCCCTACTTTTATTATCGAATAGATTCCTATGGTTCTTTAACGTGCTCGGAGGATAGACCGATACACGGGACCGCCCGGTTTACGTCCCCATCCGACGGACGGGGCTAAGGGAAAGTGTCTTGCCCAAGAACACACCGACGGAACTCAGTGGCACCACGGAGGATTGAACTCGGGGCCTCCGGTTGCAAATCCGCCGCGCTACCGAATGCGCCATGCCAGCCCTCATCTCGAGAATGATTTTCCTATAATCAATCCCAGCAATTAAATAATCTCTATATAAGTGACATAGACAGTAAAGCGAAAGTAGAAATGGTAGACGTGTCAACATTACGGTGTCCTGTTAGGGCCATCTTACCACCGCATCTTACCATCGACCATCGCATCTTACCATCGCATCTTACCATCGACCATCATGTCTTACCATCGACCATCGCATTTTACCATCGCAACTTACCATCGACCTTCGATGCGATGGTCGATGGTAAGACCTAGGTCGATGGTTGATGGTAAGATGCGATGGTCGATTGTAAGATACGATGGTCGATGGTAAGATCCGATGTACTATAGACCATCGCATCTTACCATCGACCATCGAATCTTACCATCGCATCTTACCATCGACCATCGCATCTTACCATCGACCATCGCATCTTATCATCGCATCTTACATCGACCATCGCATCTTACCATCGACCATCGAATCTTACCATCGCATCTTACCATCGACCATCGCATCTTATTATCGCATCTTACATCGATCATCGCATCTTATCATCGACCAGGATACCATACAAAATAAAACGTAACGTCATTAAACAGATTGCCATTTTCTAACATGATACATAACCCCCTGTTTTATTGCCCTTTTCTTACATGATACACAACCCCCTGTTTTATTTCCCTTTTCTTACATGATACACAACCCCCTGTTTTATTGCCCTTTTCTTACATGATACATAACCCCCTGTTTCATTGCCCTTTTCTTACATGATACACAACCCCCTGTTTTATTGCCTTTTTCAATTGGCGGAAGCTCTATCTTTAGATTGGTATGTGTTTTCAAATAGTCGACGTAAATAAGTGACATCAGGAACATGGTGGAACATGGTGGTCATATGATTAATTAACATGTGATCACAGACTACTTTCAGAGACGTTGATAGAGGCCAAGTGACCACTGTAGAGATTGTGTATCTCCTAGTAAAATGAACAAATCGTAGACCACATTGACTGCGTTCCACATAAGTTACTTTAAAATCTATCAAAGACACTGCCGTTTCAGACCCATTCAACCTCCATAGCATCTTTCTAAGTAAAAGTAAGTAAGTAAGTACGTAAAACCAGCAAAGAAGTGCAAACAAGTTAAACTAGCAAAGACGTTATAAGTTTCTTCACTAATTAGTCGTATGTATTTGCCTGTAATTCCAAGCAGTAACGAGTAAATACAAAATACTAGCCTTAATCTGATAAACTTGTATTAGTTAGCAAATGTCTAACTGACACTTACACCTTCAATATTCAAATACCTGTTCAATACTAAGTTGTTGGTGGCCTAAGAAAGAAAATAGAAGTACTGAGTCATACAACCTCCCAAAATAGTAGAAGGACACACATAGTTTACTAGCTAGTATGTAGAGCTTTTTCATACAAACATTAAAGTACACTGAACAATGTGTCTCATTAATTCAAAATAAACTGACCATGTTGCTTTCGTTATGTGTAGATCTATAGCATGATAGCTATAATTGTCAAGTCATTGTGTTTACTCCTTCGGTTGTTACCTAGATGCGATATGACCGGGAAATATCACTGACTATGACAGGAAGACATCATGTGACGTATGTGATAAGACAAGGAAACACACGTGACGTGTGTGATACGATAAGGAAACAAGATATAGCAGGGAAAACAGCATATGTGAAAGTATAGCGACACATCACGTGACATATGTGATATGACAGGGAAACATCACGTAACTATATTCGGGAAACATTACTTGACCAATTATGTAATTGAGGAACATCACGTGACTTATGTGACATGACAGGGAAACATCACGTAACTATAATCGGGAAACATTACTTGACCAATTATGTGATTGAGGAACATCACGTGACTTATGTGACATGACAGGGACACATCACGTGACATATGTGATATGGCAGGAAAAGAGCACGTGACTATGACAGGGAAACAGTATTAGTTGTTTGAATTCTTAACAAGGACATGGGCTCACATTCCCTGCCTGGAAATTAAATTCACCCGAGCCGTCAGGTGTGTGTGTGGGAAGGGGTGGGGGAAAGGGAGGGGGTGCGGGGAGAATATAGATATGCTTGCCAGGCGGGGAATGTGAGCCCATGTCCCATGTCAAGAATCCAAATAACGAATGTGTCATACTTAAAGCTGTTAGTAGATCTACTTAAAAAAACATTAACGTAACGTGCCCCTATTTCATTGACTGAACATGCTAAATATAAAAAAACATCTACGGCAAATTCGTTATTTGGATTCTTGACAAGGGAAAAGGAGCTCACATTCCTCGCTTGACGGCCCCGTTAAATATAATTTCCAGACAGGGAGTTTGAGCCCATGTCCCATTTCAAGAATCCAAATAACTAATACTGTCTACGGCGCATTGACCAATGGAACCCTCAAAATTGTCTTTGCAGTATGGCAATATGACATATGACAAGGAAATATCGTGTAATGGACAACTCAATGGAACATACCTTACATTGGGATGTTTCATTTTGTATCATCTATTAAGTACAGATGTGTTCATTTTGTATACTCTATAACGTAGAGGTGAGTCCATTTTGTATAATCTATAAATTAAAAGTGTGTTCATTTAGTATAATCTATCCAGTAGAGGAGTGTTCATTTTGTATAATCTATACAGTAGAGATGTGTTCATTTTGTATAATCTGTGCAGTAGAGGTGTATTCATTTTGTATCATCTGTGAAGTAGAGGTGTTTTCATTTTGTATAATCTGTGAAGTAGAAGTCTTTTCATTTTGTATAATCTGTGAAGAAGAGGTGCGTTCATTTTGTATCATCTGTGAAGAAGAGGTGTGTTCATTTTGTATAATCTGTGAAGTAGAGGTGTGTTCATTTTGTAGAATCTATCAAGTAGAGATGTGTTCATTTTGTAAAATCTGTGAAGTAGATGTGTTCATTTTGTATCATATGTGAAGCAGAGGTGTTTTCATTTTGTATAATCTGTGAAGTAGAGGTGTGTTCATTTTGTATAATCTGTGAAGTAGAGGTGTGTTCATTTTGTATAATCTGTGAAGTAGAGGTGTGTTCATTTTGTATAATCTATCAAGTACAGGTGTGTTGATTTTGTAATATCTGTGAAGTAGAGGTGTGTTCATTTTGTATCATCTGTGAAGTAGAGGTGTTTTCATTTTGTATAATCTGTGAAGTAGATGTGTGTTCATTTTGTACCGTAACGTAGAGGTGTTTTCATTTTGTAAAATCTATGTAGTAGAGGTGTGTTCATTTTGTATAATCTATCTAGTAGAGGTGTGTTCATTTTGTATAATCCGTGAAGTAGAGGTGTGTTCATTTTGTACCATCTGTAAAGTAGAGGTGTTTTCATTTTGTATAATCTGTGTAGTAGAGGTGTATTCATTTTGTATAATCTGTGAAGTAAAGATGAGTTCATTTTGTATAATCTATAATGAAGAGATTTCCTTAATAATTACCGCCCTGTTATACTTACACAGCTGATTGTACACGGGATCTCGGAACGACCAAGTATTTGTACGCCAAGCCAACACCAGCAGCGGTCAAAGCAACACCGACAAAACTGCCTAATACCCCACCAACGATAGCACCAACATTATTACCAGAATTAGGAGTAGACTCACCTTCCGCTACAATATGGTAAACAAATAAATAAGTTTTAAACTTGTTAAACTCGATGGCATGCTTATACTGGGATGTGTAAGTCTTCGGCATAGTGTATTGTGCGTTCAGGACGAACTATAAGCAACACTTCAAGCACAGTTTAGAATAGTTTGGAAACCTAAAAATACAATGAATAAAAACAATACAATAAGCAAACTTCAATGTTTCAAGGAATATATTTTTATAGACTGAATAACAATATGGAAACTGAAAGTCAAAGACCTGCGTGATGTAAGAAAACAATGATAAGGATGTAGACAGGGACAGGGCATGGCTGTGTGACTGTGGAAAGAGAAAACACTCGGAACAAGCATGCCAATATAACCATAAACAAACAAAACAACACTTTATTTGCGAATACATATAAACAACTGCGTCAATAATCTGAATTTAAGCCATTGAATTATATATTACCTAAAAGGCTTTATATAAATGGCCCCAGATATTTATCTGCTCCCCAGGACAATTCTACAAGTAAGTCTAAAACACGCATTTGATTGAGTCTGAAGACAAAATGCAAACGATATTGATAATAAAAGCAACCTTTCATGATAAGACAAACAAAATAAACACCGTCAAAGTTTATTTATAAATTGCAATGATCACAAATTGCAATGATCACACTTTCGTAATAGATCTATGCCTTTTTAATATTCAAAGAGAGTAGATGATTGTTCAACTGTTTCCGAACAGTTTGTACCAGAAAATCCAGCTGCGCATGTGCAACTGTATGTTGTACCGGAAACAGCACACGTACCGCTGTTCTGACAGGGATTTGTTAAACATGGGTCAATGAGCTGATAAAAACACACAGTTTGTTGAGCTACAGAAATTGTCGCTGTGCTAAATTTCACGATTTTCTTAAATACTACGGTTTTGCCAAATCACGTGTTTGTGTCGTCGTGGTCAAATGTTCGCAACCACAGTCTGTTTTTGACAATTGTTTCGATTGTATTACATACGGTGACCCATAGTTATGCCACACGCTCTGGTAAAGATGGGTAGTCTTTAAAATAAACAAAAATGAGATATAGGGTCCTATAGAAACCACGCCGCCGAACGCAATAGCATCGTAGGTCCGCACTGTACTGCAAACAAGGACTTGAAAATACAATGAAAGAGACAAAAAACAACAAAAAGGGTGGTGAAGACAGGTTTACCGACTTGGAACGGTGAGTAGGCAATAAGGCCTACTGGTTAGCTTGAATCGATTTTATATGCGCACAATCCTCGCTATTACTCTGTATTCAGCGCCCAAATAGACAAGACAGTGTAAACAAAACTACATCCCATCAAAAGGAATATTCTAACAATAAAGTCCACATCCAGAGAAACTAATTAAAGAAACACATACAAAAAAAAAATAAACATCTCAGGATGTATTCAGAATCGTACTGAACAACCATAGTAGTTACAGCTAAAGAGAAAACCAATCTAGGGTACGACCAGAAAACTCGAGGGACGAAAGCTCATGCACCCATCTCCCTTAGTTGGGGTTTCAGTAGGTACAATCATAGAGTCCCAAGAGGTAGTCCAGTTATCGCACAAGTGAAAAGTGAAGCGTAATGACTGACTGTAGAGGGGTCAATCACTAAACATGCAGTGCGCTGTAAAGCCAAAGGGTTATATCCTTTTCTGACGAACTTCCTGATTAAATTTGTAAAGTGGTCAGGAAACCCGTCAGACCCCTTTAAGTTTCGAAGTTTATAGACCACATCTCAATAAAATGAGTGTTTTGATATGCCTAGTCACAGAAGTGTTTTAAGGTTGGTGTTGTACCTTTCCAACAGGCCCTCGTTGCGGCGGTAGAATTTAGAGAAAGATCTACGTAGTTTGTGATAACGAAAACCCTGCTGAAGAAGTTTACTTGTAATAACTTGATTTCGATCATTGAAGTCTATGACATCATTACACGCTCTAGCAAATCGAATGAGCTGGGAGATATACACCCCGTATGAGGTAGCACGAGGTACATCTCCATCCCGGTGTGGATAGTTAACGATGTTAAAATTGAAATCATCTCTCTTATCATAGATTTTAGTATGAAGACAATCATTTGAAATCGAGAGATGAAGATCGAGAAATGCTGCTACTGTATCCGAACTGTTGGCTTTAATCAACGTGAGCTCTGGTGGATACATGTTAGTAACCATATGAGCAAAGAACGGATTATCAATATTGAGTATGTCATCAAGATACCGAGAAGTATTATTAAATGCATCAACAATTTCACCCTGGTTAGCAGGTGACAAACTCAACATAAAATCTCTTTCATAGCAGTACAAAAACAAATCTGAAACAAGTGGCGCACAGTTAGTACCCATAGGAATACCAACAACCTGCCGGTAAATAGTTTTACCGTATCTTATAAAAGTGTTATCCACAAGAAAAGATAAGGATCTAGAAACATCAGTACAAGTCCACAAATTATACTTATCAATGGGGGCGTTAGTAAAGAAAGCCCTGACATTATTACAAGCTAGAAAAGTTTTACCTTCTGAATAATCTGAAGCAATTTTTCTTTGATAAGATTATGTGGTAGTGTACTATACAGTGTAGAAAAGTCGTAGGTGCTTAGAGAAGAGGCATGAAAATGCTTACACCGTAGTTTTTCAAGAACTTGTCCAGAGTTCTTGATAGACCAAAACAGATTGATTCCTGAGTTCTCGAAGGCCTTTCAGCAATAGTCAATAGTTTTGATATATTGGTCGTGGTACATGAACTAGTATTAGCGATAAAACGTGCTTTGTAAGGAATTTTGTGAAGTTTGGGTATCCAGTACATTGTAGGGACCTTCGTCTGCTTACTAATTACAGAAACCTGTATAGTCTCTATAAAGGTCACATGCTGTGAAAAATGTCGTAGCATCTAAAAAAATAAACACGACGGAAAAGTAGTATAATTTATGATGATAATAATAATAATGATGATGGTGCTTTTCTAGTTTCTATAAACTAACAACACTATGATGGTAAACAACGAAACTTATAAAGGGAGTAAGCAAATAATCACTGCAGACAACACTTTATTCCAGAATCTGCTAGGACAGAATAAGTGTGGTTTTACATGTTTTACAGTTGAACACATTAATGTAACCATTCATTGTTGTTTATATTACAAATTAAAAAGAACGTATACACACCTCTGTCTAACTACACACTCACGTGTATGCAATTGTCGCAAAGCACCAAAAACACCCGACAAACATGGAGAAATGTACGATTAAAAACTAAGAAGCGATAAGTGACAAAATAGACTTCAGATGTTGCCATTTGTTGGCGTGCATATAGGTATTTTGTTGTACCTGTGTACTCATGGATCTAAAGGTATTTTGTATGTTGAATATATACATAAATATATATATATATATACATGTATATTGTGTAGATAGTTTACATATATATATTTATATATATATATATATATATGTATGATGTAAATAGTTTACAAAAGCCCCGTGTGGTTCCCGGGCAAAGAATAGGGCCACTGCAGATCCTGTTAGAGGCGTAGGCAGAGGGGTAGAAACTCCCCAAATTCATGTTCATTTTATCATTGATTGTTTGTTCATGCTTATTAAAGGTCTTTATCATGACCCCTGAGAGCCAAAGAGTACACGACTAACTAACAATAACGGACTGTTTCCAATATCACCCATATTCCACATGCATGGATTTTGTACGGAAAATATCGATTGATTTTATGCTTTATTTTTTATTTGTTTAGAAAATAAACGTTTAATATATATCATTCGTCTGTAAATGGTCTAACTAAGGAAATGAGCTATAATTTTTAAAACTGGTCAAGTATTTCAGAATTGTTTCATTTTAAATACATTGAACAATTTCAGTTGGTCATATTTTGTCAAAAACTACTTTTTTCACAAATTTGCTATAAAAATATTATTAACGGATTGTAAATAACTTAACTAAGAAAATGAGTCATACGTTATTTAAACCGGTTAAGTAGTTTAGAAGTTATGGGGAATTAAATACAGCAATTGTATCATGCTAAGCCAATGGCGTTTTCAATTTTTTATTTGTTTAGAAAATAAATGTTTAATATATATCATTCGACTGTAAATGGTCTAACTGAGGAAATGAGCTATAATTTTTAAAACTGGTCAAGTATTTCAGAATTGTTTTCATTTTAAATACATTGAACAATTTCAGTTGGTCATATTTTGTCAAAAACTACTTTTTTCACAAATTTGCTATAAAAATATTATTAACGGATTGTAAATAACTTAACTAAGAAAATGAGTCGTACGCTATTTAAACCGGTTAAGTAGTTTAGAAGTTATGGGGAATTAAATACAGCAATTGTATCATACTAAGCCAATGGCGTTTTCAATTTTTTATTTGTTTAGAAAATAAATGTTTAATATATATCATTCGACTGTAAATGGTCTAACTGAGGAAATGAGCTATAATTTTTAAAAACTGGTCAAGTATTTCAGAATTGTTTTCATTTTAAATACATTGAACAATTTGAGTTGGTCATATTTTTTCAAAAACTTCTTTTTTCACAAATTTGCTATAAAAGTATTATTAACGGATTGTAAATAACTTAACTAAGAAAATGAGTCGTAGGTTATTTAAACCGGTTAAGTAGCTTAGAAGTTATGGGGAATTAAATACAGCAATTGTATCATACTAAGCCAATGGCGTTGTCAATCTTTTATTTATTGTTCTGCATACTTCAGTACACTTTGATTATAAGGCATACAATAAAAAGAAAATTTGTTATTTTGTCGTGAATAACAGATTTTATTTCATCTCGAAGTGATCAAACTTCATTTTTTTTTTTTTTTTTGGTTTTTTTTTTTGGCAAACCTTCACAACCCCTTTTATCTGCTCCTTTCTTTCGCCTCCCCTCACTCCGTCTTCCGCCAGCTCTGCTGTTTTCCCTCCAACTGGATGGTGATCTGTTCTGACATACTTTCTGCTGAAGCCTCGCTGTATATTCCGTTTCTGCGACGACTCTCGCTGTTCACCCGCAGTTCACCTGATTTTTCTCGTTTTTCCTTCGGATTGTACTGTTTCTGGGACATTGCTGGTATGTCTTCTGTTATTGTCTATTGCTGTGAAACAGCCTCCCCCTAGTACTCCATGGTACTCTATTCAAGCTACTATGCCACTACTAGGCTACTGGCCACTGCATACTATAGACGCGCGATACGAAGAACCAACGAATTTCTGTCTACAGCTTCCCTTCTTTCAGTGAACGTCGGGCCTAACATCGTCACAAGACAGCAGTGGGTACTAACTACTCATGAATCAAATTTGAGGGCCGAGAAGGTGGATTTTTGCCGAATGGTAATGAATGATAAGCAATGAATAAATGAAAGATAATAATGAAGAGACCAGCATCCGGCGGGTTTTGAACCCACGACCTTCTGCTTGTGGGCCCAGTGCTCTACCACTGGGCTATAGAGGCCTCATGCTTCGCATTCGTAAAAATATAAAGTTTTCACACTTCTCGATGAAATAAAAATCTGTTATTCGCTCCAAAACAACAAATATCCTCTATTGATTCATGTCAGGAGTACATGTAATTGTATTTCCTTTATATAACCGGGTCTCGGGTGCAAGATTTAACACACAAAGCTTCCCATGTTTAACTATTTATTCATTCGTCCAGGTTCGCAATATACGAATCAAACCATATTTTGAGCCTGAAACACATAAGAACAAGCTAACGGTAAAACTAAGTGAAAATCTATCAGATAAGCTAAACGGCTCAATTCAGCAAATGCAACATTTCACAAACATGATACTATAAAAACACTTAAAACAGTCTTACCAGAATCGCTTCCATGATATGCGTTTATTTAATAAATACGCTCAAAGATAAGAGCTTATATAATATGGCAAAGCCTATCTAGAAACTATCAATCTATAGCTAAGTTTGGTCTCGCGACCTTACCCTAAGAAAGCTAGATGTAGAATGCCCTGTAGGTAGAGATAGGAAGGCGGGAGTTAGTAATTTTAGCACCAATAAGGGGTTATCGGGTGTCAACCCCGTGCATGCAGTGAGAACTTCTCATCCCTCGATAAACACTCTAAACCATTCACTCACACCATATCGACACAATAAACACAGAGACAACACAGTACGCAACATTGTACACCACGAAACAGTTAGTACGAGCGCTTGCCAGCTTAGCATATAAATATAGTTAAAACAATTGATCTTATCATCAAAACACTTTATAAACACTCGGTTACACATTCCCCCACTGTCTTGAAATACCTCCTGGTATTTCCAGTGTATTCCATGGTAATTCCTATGGACTGATACAAAGAATACAATGATATTGTTGCTTCTTTAAGGGAGACAACTCGTAAAACCTTGTCTCATCGATCCTTGTTAAGGGGAGCAACTCATATTGCCTTATTACCTATTAACACAGAGCAGTTAATGCCCTGAAAGTATTAAGAAAATTAAAACATAGTTGGTTGCCTGGACAGAATATAATCATATTCCGGACAGTCATGATCTAAAATATTAAAATACATCTATATACAAATGACAATAAGGATATTAAGAACACCTACAAAATAAATGTGAATTTATTCTGCTTTGCTCTGAAAAACTACAAGGTTTTGTATTAACGAGCAAAATAAACAACTTTCTTCTATTCTGATGAATTATTAAATCCATTCGGTCACCTGAAAGGAAAATATGTATTTCATTAATCGGTATCTTTATCGCTTCTACAATTTACAATGAGTAAAGCTAACCGATAAGAAATGACAAAACATATTATATTCTGTCTACACGTAACAAATAATTGTTTTAATGGAACGGGCCACCCTGGAGGGAAATGAAATCTGAAAAATAATAGAAATTCTTAGATTCACTACAATGCCCACTCTCCAAATCGGTCGGGTGGTCGTCTCTGCCTAACTGGTCTCCTTGGGCTGATTCTTGGTATGGGAACTTGGTCGATAGGTGACCGCCTGCTATACGCGACTGTGGTTGCCCGCGGCTGATCACTCCGATTTCGGAAATTGTCACTCCGATGATGACCCTGGTTCTCCCATAAGAACTGTTTCACTGCAGTCTCTGTAACGCCAGTGGTTGGAGTACCAACCTCTAGGGTTCGGTCAGCAACTGAAGAAATCCTGCTAGCCGTGGAATCCACAGTTCTGTCACCGGAAGTGTTTAGACTTGCGTCCAACGGCTCCCTATTGCTGGTTACCTCTGACCTAATGGTACCACCTCCATTTAACGGGTTTGTAGTCCGGTTTCTATCGGGAGGGGTTCTGACCACAGGTTGTCGACGTGCCATCCTCCAAGAATGTCTTCTTTGGGGCACGATATACGGTTGGCTGTCACTACTGTCTTCTGACGTGCTCGATTCCGATCCCGAAACAGTCTCAACCCTAGGGCGTGCAGCTGGGTTTGTCTCCTTCTTGCGATGAAGAGTAGCTGTCGTTTCTATGGGTTCTGTTGGTGGAATCGACACGAAGGGCAGAAGAAGGTTCCTGTGCAGAGTTCTGACAGGACCTTTGCCAGTCTCTAACTGGACTCTGAAGACAGGCACATTTATATCTGGAATGTCCAGAATTACATATGGGTCTCTCTCCCATTTATCTGCAAGCTTCTGTCTGCCTTGGAGATGTACTTTCCTTACTAGCACTATATCCCCAATCTCAAGCTTGTTCTCTGTAATCCGTTTGTCGTAGTTTCGCTTGTTTATGTCGGCTCTCTTCTTTGCTACATCTCCTGCGACTTTGTATGCATATTTCATCTTGTTCCTAAGTTTGGAGATGTAGGTTGCCGGGGACTTGGCTTCTTCACTTCCTGGTCCTGTTCCAAGATAGGTGTCTATGGACAGGCGTGGGTGCCACCCAAACATCAGGAAGTGTGGTGAGTAACCCGTAGCCTCATTCCTAGTGGAATTGTATGCTTGAACCAGAGAAGGGATATATGTCTTCCAGTCACTCTTCTGGTCCTCTCGTAGCGTTCCCAGCAATTTAAGAAGAGTCCGGTTAAACCTTTCGGCACTTCCATTACCCATCGGATGGTATGGCGTAGTTCGACTTTTCCTTACATCCGCTAACTTGCATAGCTCTTTAATGACCTTTGACTCAAAGTTTCGGCCTTGGTCGCTATGCAGTTGCTCTGGGAAGGAATAATGAACTATGAAGTTCTCGTACAACGCCTTGGCTGTTGTGTTTGCCGTCTGGTTTCTGCAAGGGATTGCCTTGGCATATCTGGTGAAATGGTCAGTGATGACCAGCACGTCCTCGTAATCCCCCTTGGACGTCTCCAAGGATAGAAAGTCCATGCAGACCAGCTGCATAGGCCTCGAAGTTAAAATGGGTACCAGCTCCGCGGCCGGTTTCACTGGTGTCTTCCTACAGATGCACCTCTTGCAGTTTTCAATCCTTCTGGTGATGTCGTTTTCTAATCCAGGCCAATAAAACCTTTGCCGAGCCAGCCACAAAGTCTTGTCTTTTCCAGGGTGCCCCATATCGTCATGAATCCCTTTGAAGGCTATTGTCCTGTAGGCTTCTGGAATGACGACTTGTTCTACATCCTGACCATCCTGAGATGCGGTTCTATACAGAACTCCGTCCTCTATGTAGAGCCTCTTCCATTCTCTAAGGAGCTTCTGTACTGGTAAACTCTCCTTCTCCTCCCCTCGAGAATTGCATCTCAGGAGTTCCATCACCCTGGCTATAGTTGTGTCCTTGGCTTGTTCTTGTCTCAGATCCACCTGGCGAAAGTTGTCGGTTAGCGCTATGTCCTCAGTGGCCAACTGAGAACTGGCCCCACCCGCCAAGCTCTCCACCAATGGAACTTTGACGGTTACTGATAAGCAGATGGCCTTGACCATGTCTGTGAAGAGCTGTGGTCGACGACTGAGCCCATCTACATCAGTATTCTTTTTGCCTGGTTTATAACTAATGGAAAAGTTATATGCTGACAAGGCTGCAATCCAGCGATGACCTGTGGCGTCCAGCTTGGCTGTCGACATGACATAGGTCAGCGGATTGTTATCGGTTAACACCTCGAATTCGGCACATCCAAAGAGGTAGTCGTGGAATTTATCTGTCACTGCCCACTTCAGCGCGAGAAACTCCAACTTGTGCGCTGGGTAATTGCGCTCGCTGGCACGAAGTCCTCGGCTAGCATAGGCAATGACCCGTTCAGCTCCATCGTGATTCTGCAGCAAAATGGCTCCGAGTCCAACACCGCTAGCATCAGTGTGGACAATAAAGGGCTGCGAGAAATCGGCATATGCCAAAACTGGTGGTTTTGTCAACTGCTGCTTCAAAGTGTCGAAGGCTGTCTGTTGGGCTTCACCCCATGTCCATTCGACAGGTTTCTTCGCCTTCTTTTTTCCTTTCTTGGCCTTTTTGTTGGTTGCTTGACCCTCCAACAGCTTGTTTAACGGCTGGGCTATTCTGGCGTAGTCCTTTATGAAACGACGATAATACCCCGAAGTTCCTAGGAAAGTTCTAAGTTCGGTGATATTCATCGGGACAAGCCAATCTGAAATAGCAGAAGTCTTCGCAGGATCAGTCCCAATCCCTTCTTCAGAAATTATGTGTCCAAGGTATGAAACTGATGTTTTAAAGAGTTCACATTTTGACGGTTTCAATTTTAATCCATAATAATGCAAACGTTGAAATACAGACTCTAACCGTTGAAGATGTTCTTCGAAGGTCTTGGAAAAGATTAAAATATCGTCAATAAATACAAGACATTCACGAAGATGTAGCTCCCCCATGCACTTTTCCATTAGACGCTGAAAAGTAGCGCCACTGTTACATAGTCCGAATGGCATACGGTTGCATTCGTAAAATCCAAAGTTGCCGATTGAAAATGCAGTTTTGGCCTTGTCCTCCTCTTCGAGTTCAACCTGCCAATATGATGACCTAAGGTCCAATTTCGAAAAGTAACGAGATCCGATTAGTACATCCACAGTATCGTCGAAACGTGGTAACATGTAGCTATCTTTCCTAGTTCTGGCGTTCAGCATCCTAAAGTCTAGGCAAAAGCGTAAAGAGCCATCTTTCTTACGGACAAGAACCACGTTAGAAGAATAGGGACTGTCGGAATCTCGTATAGCACCACATTCAAGCATCTCCTTCAAATGTTGCCGCACCTCTTCATACATTGCAGGCGGTATTTTCCTGTAAGGTTGCTTGAATGGTGTGTTATCAGTTAGTACAATCTTATGTTTTACAAGATTAGTATGACCAATATCGGTAACTCCCGTAGAAAATATACTCTTCCAGTTGCCTAATACTTGGCGTAATCGAAGTAGCTGATCTGGGGTAAGATTGGCTTCGTCAATCTTAAGTCCGTAATTGTCATCTGATGGTTGTTTGTCCACTGTCGCTGCCGGTAGTTCAGAAGCTAAGTTGTCCAAAATCTTAACTTCATTGATCTGGCACAACTTAGATCTTGGTTTTATGAATATTGACTTTGCAGTCATGTTACATAAATGAACTGGCACCTTCGCACAATTTCCAGTTTGTGGCAACTTCACAACATGTGGTCTTATTAGATAGCCACTATTGGAGTCTATATTCTCCGTCACAACACTGCCTATTTCGTGACTCACACCCCTTGCTATGCCATTAAGTGTCATGGACTCGTACGGTCCAATCTCGACTACTTGCTTGTTGGTTGCCCGTACCATACAAGGCTGGCATGCAATAGAGTCAAATACTATCTGCCATGATGCAGGTGTTTCGGTTGCAGGTGCTTCTCTTTCAGCAGCTGACTTACACCGTCCTATAACATTTGTGCCAATAATGACAGGACAAACTAAATTAGATGCGGTATCTGGAACAACTAACACTGGTACATTGAGTTCAAAATTAGATAAAAACGGGATTAAAATACAAGTCTCAATGTATCCAAGTATATTCCAAGAAGATCCATCTGCAAGTAAAACATCAATTCCTAGATTATCTAGGCTGAGAAGAGGCAGCCTATCTGGTAAAGAAAGATAAAATGTATTAGATACAGTGGTAATCATGCTGCCACTATCTAAAAGACAAATAGTACTAATACCATGAAACAAAATATCTGCCTTGTTCTCAGGGCCTACTATCCTCTCTAACAAATCTGGGTTGGGTTGGTCTTTGATATCACCCACTTCCGGCTGACCAGCTACAGAAGCGGAGTTCAGTTTGGGTGATTCTGTTGACCTTGTCCTCGACCAAATGATCCTCTACCACGCCTCTGGGACTTGTCATCGTAACCTCCCTGGCCAGGCGGGTAAGTCTGGTTACCGGAACCTTGTCCTTGGTTGTTCCTAATATCGCCTCTACCTGGGCCTCCTCTAAAGCCTCTACCATACCCTCTGGGTGCACCTCGGGGTTGAAAATGTTGCTGTGGTTGAATGGTAACCACATCTAACTTCTGGAGCAACATGTCGAACTTGGAATTCAACTCGCACCGAAGGTCCGCTAACTTGGTGTCCATCTTGGATTCCATCTTGGACTCTATGTTGTTCAGTTGTTGCTGCCAGTTCTGTTGATCAGCAAACACTGGGTTGTGTTGCGGCTTCTTGGAAGGCAGGGCTGGATCTGGCTCTTCTAGCTTCAGCTCCTTGTCAACCTCTCGGATTATCTTCAACAGTGTGTTGTAATCCTGGATGGTGTCGACCTTGTGTCTAGTCTGCGTCTTCAAGGTGGTTGAGTGTAGTCCGGACCATAGTCGCTCACACATCAACTCATTTTTGGAGTTCCTGGGTAGGTATCCTCCTTCGAAGGCAGTTTCTAGCACAGATTCCAGCCGACATCCAAAAGCTGTAATGCTTTCACCAGGGCGCTGCTTTGAGTTAAAGAACTCTTGCATGGTGGTGCCCTTCTTGCCAACCTCGCTGAAGCTCGCATTCAATTTCTCAACATAGGCGTCCACCTTAACCTCCTCTCCAAGTTGAGAAATGATCTTACGGGCTGTACCACGTAAAGATCTTCTTATCGCCTGTAAAACTTGGCTTTCCCCTATCTCTGGGTCCTTGATCAAACATCTGATCTCATACAACCACTCTGGATAGCTGACCTCATTCTTTGGTTGCGGCTCGTCACCTGAAAACAATGGTATCTTGGGCACAGGGACTGGGTACAACGGCGCTGCATGAGAGCTAGCTGTTTGTAGGCTGGAAGAGATAGATGCCTCTCTCATTAGAGATCTGACTGGGGGTATTGGAGGATTCCTGGGTGTCTTAGGTATCGCACCCGTCATCTCCGCCACGCTCTTCCTAGTTGACGTTCTCTGCAGTGGCTTAGGCGTAAAACTATACTTCGCCGCTAAACACTTGAGCATCTCTTCCTCAGATGGCATCTTAATGTCTCCACCCTTAACCGGTGTAATTGGATCACCCTCTGCTCCCGATGAGGTAGCCATGATCAACAATTCACTATATCTATAACACTATATAGTGTACAAAATACAATACAAAAATGTCCCACTATACCAAGTCAATAGGACCTCTATGCCAAAAGATCACAGTGAACACTATCACCGTAATAACTAAATCACTATAATAATATAAAAATCATATTCACAAATCACAAGTTTAATATGTATAAATCCAACTGCACAGCAACCTGAAATAAATCTACAAACTAATTAAATTCAAATTAAATTAATTAATTCTAAGTAATCACTGCTGAAATCAAAAATGCTTAAATGCAAATTAGTTAAATTAACTACTGCTGAAACCAAGATGCCTAAAGCAAATTAATTAACTTTAACTAAGTCCGTTTTCAACAATTTCTAAAATGTTGAATTTCTAAGACTATATCCTGAAATGTAAAACAATAATATTACACACTGTCAAAGGGATGCAACTCTGATAGCTACAGTAGGAAAAACCAATTCTATTTATAGCTCTCTTCAAGTGCAGATCTACTGGGCCATACCTGTAAACACTCCCAGTATAATCAATAAACCCTGAAAATCAATCAATAAATGTCTTAAATCACTAGCCAATCCTGTAATATCAAGAATATGAACTCTGAAATGAGACCTATCCAAACAAATATGTTTGTCTGTCCAAAAACTCTCATCAGATCTAGACAAATATAAATCACAATGTTTATCTGTCAATCCTGTAAATATTCAAATGCTATGCAAATAGATACACATATATCGCACTCTCAAATGTCAACTTTAAACACAAACTAAACTATATAGCACGTAAAACTAATCTAAGCGCTGGCAAGCAGTTAGTAACACATATTTACACATATAAAGCAACATACAATATCTGCAATACACAAAATACAACACACAATACAACATATAAGCTTGATACAAGATTCACATACCTTTTTCGGAACCCAATCTCTCTGTGATGATGCTAAAGTGCTTGTGATAGGTTGTGAAAGGTACTTATAATCTAGAAGGGTGCAAAGGTGACGGGGTTTATTAAACAGGCCTAGATATAAGACAGAAGAAGTAAACACCCTAAATTCCACTATGAACAATTTTTATATGTTCAAGCGGAATACCTCTAATTGTATCTAACAATATATGTATGATATCGACTATACACCTTTTACATGGTTTATCACCAATTTAACTAAATAACACCCATTTCTTATGACTAAATGTTATCACAGTACTGTGTAATCACTCACTGACTTAGTGTCAACACCTTACTTTCACTTTACTTTCACTTTACTTAAGTCACACAACACACAACTAACACCTTCATATTTATCCCTTGAATTTACCTTTGAGGACTTAAATTGTTTTAGTCTAATCGTACCAAAAACACTAAATATACATATTCACTCCATTTCTGGACTAACACAAAAAAAATCACGTGTGTAAACAAACCATCACATTCGCGAAAATATGTGAAAAATTTATGTCAACAGGAAAATGTTACGCCTCTAACACAGATTTTCACTAGTAATATATTAGATTGCCTACACGATATTATTACGATCGTTCGCCATCAAAATGTTTACTTAAATATATGAATTTTGAACAGAAAATGGTCAAAATATCTGAAACGTGTAATCGTCGCAGACGCAGTGGCTAACGTAAACAACAGCACTCTGGTGGACACTGTATGACGCAAAACCTGTGTCACACGCCTATAAATTAGATCGCCTGTTAATTCTAATAATTGGACGAACACATGCGAATCTATACAACTTGCTTTTACTAGCCAAAAATAAATTTAATTCTATCAAATGTCTCTGAAAATATCTGTCCTTGTGTCTAAGACATAATTTTACACGCGTCTTCCGATTATGACATAAACAAAAATTTACGTCTGACAGTACTAATACATATACAAATATACACAATAAATAACTTACGATTTTCGTCCTCCAAAATTATCCAATATTATAATAAAATAT
The DNA here is from genome assembly GCA_037043455.1 of Cyrtodaria siliqua. Lineage (NCBI taxonomy): Eukaryota > Metazoa > Mollusca > Bivalvia > Adapedonta > Hiatellidae > Cyrtodaria > Cyrtodaria siliqua. The sequence goes on from JAWPHD010013373.1 coordinate 64,593, forward strand.
CTAAACTAACACTAATCGTATCACGCTACACTTTGTTCACAATCCAAAACACATATCTCACTTTGTCAACACACAAGTAGTTCGTATCTGGGTTGATTCCTCCGCGCGCGTAAATACTCCCGCGAAAATGTCAAATCTCCCTTTGGTGCCTTCACGCGAGTGCGCACAAAAAAATAACACTGTATACGTATACGTTGGTATGGTACCATACTGGTTGGTGGGCCCTACGTTGAAGTTGCCTGACGTCTCGGCATCGCAGAACGATGTCCCCCGGGTTCCTCTCTGTTATATGGATCCGGAAATGAAAACGATCGCTTCCACTACTTCCACGGCCTCACGTTTGGTAACGCTGGAGCGGATCCTGGCTCATGATTTCCTGGTCTCGTCGTGGTCGCCATTTATAACCGGGTCTCGGGTGCAAGATTTAACACACAAAGCTTCCCATGTTTAAACTATTTATTCATTCGTCCAGGTTCGCAATATACGAATCAAACCATATTTTGAGCCTGAAACACATAAGAACAACAACGGTAAAACTAAGTGAAAATCTATCAGATAAGCTAAACGGCTCAATTCAGCAAATGCAACATTTCACAAACATGATACTATAAAAACACTTAAAACAGTCTTACCAGAATCGCTTCCATGATATGCGTTTATTTAATAAATACGCTCAAAGATAAGAGCTTATATAATATGGCAAAGCCTATCTAGAAACTATCAATCTATAGCTAAGTTTGGTCTCGCGACCTTACCCTAAGAAAGCTAGATGTAGAATGCCCTGTAGGTAGAGATAGGAAGGCGGGAGTTAGTAATTTTAGCGCCAATAAGGGGTTATCGGGTGTCAACCCCGTGCATGCAGTGAGAACTTCTCATCCCTCGATAAACACTCTAAACCATTCACTCACACCATATCGACACAATAAACACAGAGACAACACAGTACGCAACATAGTACACCACGAAACAGTTAGTACGAGCGCTTGCCAGCTTAGCATATAAATATAGTTAAAACAATTGATCTTATCATCAAAACACTTTATAAACACTCGGTTACATTTATAAGGACTATTTCCATAAGGATCTATTTCCATAAGGACATATTTCCATAAGGACATATTTCCCAACGCTTAAAGGGCATTGAACAGGCATGAAAAGAACGGAAAGCTTGCTTATTTTCTGCTAACATGCTTCATGACCGATCAGCTCAGGTATATGTTTGTTTGTTTGTTTGTATGGTGTTTTACGTCATTTTCAACACATGTAAGTTACATATGACGGTCGACTTTTTGTGGTTGAGGCAGACCACCACTTTTTCTGGGTAGAACCAGCACTGTACACCTCCCACCATCCGTAAGAATCGACACTTCCTCACTTACAAGTCGAGCTCCCAGTGGGATTCGAACCCGCAGCGGTGAGAAGCGAAAGTTTACAACGCAACGTCGTTAACCATTCTGCCATGGAGACGCTTTTAGCTCAGAAATATAAAATGAGGTCCGAGTAAAGTATTTTCTTTGACTAGCATTGTTATATTGACCAGTTTCTAGGATATAACAGTACATAATACGTTGAACTTTTTATGGAAAAACAATTGCAGGTTAACAAGTAAGCTGTACTAAATACAAAACTCTTATGCAAATTCATTGTTTTTAAACACAAGTAAAACCTAAGACATAACTAATGAAACCCTGCTTTTATGTTTCATACAAAATCTGTATTAGGAGGACGTCATCATCTGATACAAAAGTGAATAATACAATTTCCCAAGAAATTGTATGTCTAAGAGTGATTTACCATACCTATACAAAATATCAACCCCTAAATACAATATGCTCGAAATAGGTCCTAAATACAATAGGCTCGAAATAGGTCCTAAAAACAATAGGCTAGAAATAGGTCCTTAATAGGCAAACTGTACTGCAGTAGTGATGTTATGGCTAACAAAGGCAGATATAAATGTTAGCCGGGTTACGTACGTATCTATATTGAATACAAGTCATTAGGCAAAATGCAATAAAAGTCGATATGTGAGTTATGTATAAATATAATCTAACATTCGTTCTCATTCATTATTGAATGTATTAAACTCGTTAGCAAAAATTATATAATGCTCGGCATCTCATTTTGCCAACTCGTTTAATAAATTCAATATGAATGAGTACTCATGTAAGATCTCTATATAATGAGGAACATTAGAGTTGTCTCCCCTTATAACAATCTTAAAACAAATTGGTCCAACCATTTGGTACCCCGTAGTTTTTATCGTTGTTTCTATATATCAGAACGTTTGTCAATACCTACATAATTATGAATCCATGCAAATTGAAGTTTTTATTATATATTATTTGTATGTACATGTATAAGTATCAATGAAGGGTAACACTAATTAAAGATATTTTTTATGAAAATCAAACTGTTTAAAATCATCATATTTATACAATACTAAACGAAAAAGCACATCTACACTGATTCATCTGATTTTATTTCAAACATAAAAACAAAGTAAATCAAATACCGGGATCAAGTTGTGAGTGATGATATATCTGGGAGATAATTTAACAGTAAGCTCTCCCATAACTTTGTGTCCCAGACGTGTCATGGGAGAAATGACGCCATCAGAGTAAAGACGTGACACCTACATACTGCTCCTTTATACACGTATTGTATATTAGTTCGTATTGTATAATAGTTGTCATATGAGAATCATACAATAATCATATGATACTTATATGTGACCAACATTGCAGTGATATACGGCATTACAAAGACAGAATACATGCTAGCCAGGTTACGTATATATTGCATGCACGCCCTTGCTGATAAAATAATATTGCATGCAAACCTTACTAATATGCGTGTATACTGCATTCAAACCCTTATTAATAAAATAATAGAAGGCATGCAAGCCCTTACTAATATGTGCATATACTGCATTTAAGCCCTTACTAATATATGTGTGTATTGTGATCGGTGAAATGGCCTAAACTTGCCTTTGTTGAATGCATAGCAATAACTCGTTCAGGATGAACCAAGGGGTTGCGCTTTACCATACTTTAACTTCTGATAAATGAAATTTAGAGTACGGACAGGGTCACTAAGTACACCATACTACAAAACAGACAGAGTTGTCTCAGCTCGTTGGTTATTTATAAACCTAAATGGACTACCTCGGTGCTTAAATAAACCAACTCGCTGAGACCAGATTCTATCTATTACATATAATCTGTTGTGCCCTGAACAATGGGTAGTTCCTTTTTTAAAACCCAGATAAGATACATTCAAGGAAATGCAATATATACGTTTATTGTACATTTTTATACTGTCTTATTGACTTTTTTATTGGAACATGTGTTCAATATTCAACGATATTGCATACCTTGACATTGCACCAAAAGTATTCCCGTGGTTGCTAAGAGCCGTGAAATAAACTCGTACTATTTGTTTTGTATGCAAAATGCAGAAGAAACTTTGCCAATGCTAAATTTGACGGCTATTTGAAATAAACATTGCCGAAGCTCAGATGAGACATGCATTTATCAGCGTGATTAATTTGCTCCAACACGACAAGCTTGAACATTAGGTTCTTTCCTAGATGTTCGACACGTTGGAATTTGTTCTGAGTCACTTTCTCGATTACAATTGTAACCACAATGGTAGAAAATACCTTGAAATTTATACATAAAAATCAACAATAAGTACTGTATTTAGTATTGTCAGGGAGTAAGTATATATTCTCCCTGGTATTGTATCTCAAAACAATGTCAAAGATGATTCAGCATTAAAAACAAATAGATTATGTGAGCGGAAGATTTCACGCCTTGAAGGTATGAAACTACCAATTATTTTATAATAACATAACACCATAAGAATAACACCAATGTAAAATGTAGCATATGAATGATTTGCTGCAAATTCAACGTATGGATAATGCAGCAGTGTAAATTTCATAGAAAAAATGATTTTCCACTTGAAAAATCAGCAGAAAAGATGGGGTCATACGACATGTAGGAAATATCTTGTTTGTTTACTAAACAGGTACTGCTGTTTTCATTGATAATTGCTCACAAAGTGTATGCATAGATACGAATTTGGAAAATGTCCATCAATAATCCAGTAGAACATATCAATATACTTGTTAATATACAACAACAAAATTGAATAGAAATGGACTATTTTTCCCTACTTATTATGCCCATTTCCAACAAA
>JAWPHD010013374.1:0-68790 GCA_037043455.1 Cyrtodaria siliqua
GCCTGTCTGGCTGTCTGTCTGTCTGTCTGTCTGTCTGTCTGGCCTGTCTGGGTATCTGTCTGGCCTGTCTGGCTCTCTGTCTGGCCCTCTGTCTGGCCCTCTGTCTGTCTGTCTGTCTGTCTGTCTAGCCTGTCTGGCTCTCTGTCTTTCTGTCTGTCTGTCTGGCCTGTCTGTCTGTCTGTCTTGCCCTCTGTCTGTCTGTCTGTCTGTCTGTCTGGCCCTCTGTCTGTCTGTCTGTCTGTCTGTCTTTTGGTCTGTCTGTCTGTCTGTCTGTCTATCTGTCTGTCTGTCTGTATGTCTGTCTGTATGTCTGTCTGTCTGTCTGTCTGTCTGACTGTCTGTCTGTCTGTCTGTCTGTCTGTCTGTCTGTCTGTCTGTCTGTCTGTCTGTCTGTCTGTTTGTCTGTCTGTCTGTCTGTATGTCTGTCTGTCTGTCTGACTGTCTGTCTGTCTGTCTGTCTGTCTGGCCTGTCTGGGTCTTTGTCTGGCACTCTGTCTGGCCTGTCTGTCTGTCTGACTGTCTGTCTGTCTGTCTGTCTGTCTAGCCTGTCTGTCTGTCTGTCTGTCTGTCTGTCTGTCTGTCTGTCTGTCTGTCTGTCTGTCTGTCGGTCTGTCGGTCTGTCGGTCTGTCGGTCTGTCGGTCTGTCTGTCTGGCCTGTCTGGGTCTCTGTCTGGCCTGTCTGGCTCTCTGTCTGGCCCTCTGTCTGGCCCTCTGTCTGTCTGGCCTGTCTGGCTGTCTGTCTGTCTGTCTGTCTGTCTGTCTGGCCTGTCTGGGTCTCTGTCTGGCCCTTTGTCTGGCCCTCTGTCTGGCCCTCTGTCTTTCTCTATGTCTGTCTGTCTAGCCTGTCTGGCTCTCTGTCTGTCTGTCTGTCTGTCTGGCCTGTCTGTCTGTCTGTCTGTCTGTCTGTCTGTCTGTCTGGCCTGTCTGAGTCTCTGTCTGGCTCTCTGCCTGGCCTGTCTGGGTCTTTGTCTGCCTGTATGTCTAGCCAGTCTGTCTGTCTTTCTGTCTGTCTGTCTGTTTGTCTGTCTGTCTGTCTGTCCTGTCTGGGTCTCTGTCTGGCCTGTCTGTCTCTCTGTCTGGCCCTCTGTCTGGCCCTCTGTCTGTCTGCCTGTCTGGCTGTCTGTCTCTGTCTGTCTGTCTGTCTGGCCTGTCTGGGTATCTGTCTGGCCTGTCTGGCTCTCTGTCTGGCCCTCTGTCTGGCCCTCTGTCTGTCTGTCTGTCTGTCTGTCTAGCCTGTCTGGCTCTCTGTCTTTCTGTCTGTCTGTCTGGCCTGTCTGTCTGTCTGTCTGTCTGTCTGTCTGTCTGTCTGTTGGCTGTCTGTCTGTCTGTCATTTGGGAATGTCATACACCAGATGTGGATGACTTCCATTCAGAGAATATTTAAATGTGATTATGTAAGGGCAGACGAATTATCAGAAAGAGGTATGTGGAAACGATATCTACCTAATGCCTTTTTTCAAAGCTTGGGCTGGAGGATAATAAATAAATAATTACATTTTATTTTAAAGATGACGTTCTATACAAATGCTACATATAATGATAGCAGGATTGGAACGAAAGCAAACTCCTTATAGAGACCCTTTCTTTGCAAGCATAACAATTTGCAGTTAAAATAAATGTTTTTCAACAAAAAAATAAAGCAAATGCATTAGTTCATCTTCACGTCAAATTTCTCGGAATTTCTCGGAATTATTTTATGTTAGGGACTGATTAGAATGTATTTAACATAAATTTGATATGATATATGCGAAAGAGCCCTAGCTTAGGCGGCAAATAAAACAATAGTTTCGACACTTGGACACACTGGTTTCCTACCCCTTATATCGCAAGGGCCGAGCGAGCCTCACATCGAGTTCGACAATGAATCCAGTCTATTTTGTACTATTGATTTTATGAATATTGAGTTCTGGTCAACCCGGGGCTAGAGGGCGTGAGCGGTAGCTAGCATATTTCACTACCGCTCATGAACAATCAAACCGAGACTGCAATATTTCGTATGTGTCGTGCTCGGCCGTTTCCAAAGGTCCATTATCATACTCTTTTTTAAACCATTTCCTATATGTAAATTAAAATATAAATTAGAAAGTTTTACTTGCTAAAATGAAAGATCTCCGGCCATGTTTTGTTTCATGAACATGTTTCATGTTTCATGAACATGCAAATATTACTTATTTTACATACAACTTAGTGGCGGTTTTAAATATATGTTTCTCTCCGGGACTATCAAGAAATGTTCATATGATGTTTAAGAGTTAAATTAATTGATTGATAATATTACAAAAAGGGTGGCCATTCACCGAAGAGGAAATTGAATGTAACAGGTCATTGCGTATGTGGATGTAAAGAGGGCAAATTAAGAACTGCTGAGTCTTTTCTATACTTCCGCACATATAATTGCGAATTAAATATATTGTTAAGAAAACGATGATGGTTCAGAGAACTACACTTAGTACGTAGGTGTGCACGGGTACTTTGTTCACGTCTCTTTCCTAGATGATATTATTTAGGAATTTGAAAAAACGTCCTGAATTAAAAACAACTGAAACTGAATTTCGTGCGTTCATGTGCAATTTATTCCATTCACGATTGATTGACAGAACGAATGAATGTGTTACCGTAGGGCGTTTCTTAGACTATAATTTTAGGTTGTGCTAACCAAAGGAGAATGGTAGAGAGATAGGGCGTAAGCCAAGGGCCATCTTATAAACGAGTACGAAATTATGTTTAAATCTATGTATTCCTACCCTTCTTCAGTGTAGAGAGCCTGTAGAGATATTAGTTCAGTAGTTCAGTAGTTCCGATTACATTACTATGCGTGTGACTTCATTTTGTATCCTGTCAAGTTCAAGTTTATCGCAATTGGTGCAATTACCCAAAATGATATCTGCATATTATAAAAGTAGTATAATAAGAAAAGGTACACAACTTCCAAAGATTTCCGACTAAATCGATGTTTAAATCTTATCATGTGTATTCTAGACCAGGCTTTTTCCTTTGTATACTATACTGACGAGATAAAGAAACGCCTCATTCTAACTCAGTGTACACTATTTTGTTAACCGTAATTAAAAATTAGAAAAGAACAATTCCATTCACGTCCGTCGGCGTTCCACAAGTTGAAACGTGACTCGTCACTAAACACTATGTTCTGCCAACCCTGACCGCGATGGTTGCGAGCCCAAATAAGACGTTGTTGACGATGACGTCGCGTAAGAACTAGACCGCGGTAGGGCCTGCGGCAGATAATTTTCCGTTTTGTAAGCCGATTTTTTACTGTATGTCGACTAACAGGGCGTCCACGGTTACCTACCACTAAACGTGATGTGGATTCAGCCGTCACAAATCTGTCACGCAGATGGCGTTGACGGATGTAATTATCCTGCCGTACTGACGTTACACGCGGTCTACATGAACGTGGCCTATCGGCAAACGTTCCCGTGACTCTGACACGTCGAATGAGACGCAATATTGTCGAACGAGAGACGTTATAACGTCTAGCGACTTGTTCTTGCGTTCGCCCACATTCAAGCATAGCCAAAACTCGGGCCCTCTCTTCGGAATTTAGCCTCGGCATTATCAGAAACTGGATAATTGTCAGAAAATCTCTGAAAATATGGTTGTGTGTCGACTAACACCTGTACCAGTGTAAAATTCACTCGATAAAACCACATGGTTGACACGCACGGGCTGCACGAGCAAATCGTGAGCAGGTACATGAATTTAACAATGGGCTGAATAAAATCGTACGAGTTAAGGTTGGTTGGATTTATCGGTCAGAGTACATGTACATATATGACATTGCAACCCAAATTTAAACTTTGTAACGAAATTAACGCCAACTTTCGATGAGGCGTTTCTTTATCTCGTCAGTATATATATGCAAATGCCAACTACAGTCGTTAGAACGATTGACGCCCAGGTGTTTATGGGTACTTACTTCGGTAATATGTTAATTCAATATAATTAGAGAAGGGTGGATAAGATTGAGTCTTTTACGATATACACGCATTCCGTCTTTGAGGATTTAAAGGTAACACTCCACGTGCTTGCCCATTCTGAAATGTTTGCAATATAGTTATTTGACTGCTACAGCAGTGTTATCAATTTCACTAGTATTGTCAATGAGCATATGCAGGCTTGTATCATCTGCAAATAACCTAATATTGGAGTTTATCTCAGAAACGATGTCATTTATAAAAACGAGATAAATTATGGGACCAATAAAATAGTACTGATGGTCCCCCCTGCACAGTGTTCCACATGGATTTAGTTCCTGGAATGACAGGCTTTGTCGCCTCTTAGTCAGGTATCTAGCAAACTCTTAAAGACGAGCATCGAATATGCAAGCCACCTTAGGCTTTAGAAGTAGTGCCAAACACAGTCAAATGCTCTGTTTATGCTATTTTATTTTAGAATGCGATCTATTTAAAGACATTCGAAAAATATATATTAAAAAGTAATTTTGGAATCGACCGAGCACGTTCAAATTAAAGAACTCTTTTTAAAGCAAAAATTAAAAGGAAATTAAAAATTTAAGTGTGCAGATTTTTAAATCATTTCAAAAAAGGAAACCCTAACGATGAAAAGATCCGATGTAATTGTAATCACATGTCTGATGTGTTGTACTGTATTGTGTGTAATTGTAATATATTTCCTTCTTTCATATAATCACATAGTCATGTATATTTGTGTGTTGTGCTTTGTCACGATTGAAACCAATTGCAAATATAGCATTCTTGATTGTGTTTGAATTGTCTGTTTATTTGCTTATATGTGCATAACATGGACATCATTATATACTTTACATCAACCATAATATTGATATTTTTCTGTATGTTTAGTCACATTCTCCGTGAAATCTGGAATGGAAATTCTGACATGTTCATGTTCGTTGCAATTTTTTTGTTCTCTAATGAGAAGTTAACTGTATGAGCGTGTTTATTTTTGCATCTGATATGTGTTGATACAGTATGTTCGTATGCTACAGCTGTCATAAATGTATATGTATATATTGTATAATCACATGGTCCTATGGCTTATTGATTTTGAAATACATTGCTTCCTCTGCTTCTATGGGAAATCTTTAATAGATCTTCGTCTCTGAATCTAAAGGTTTCGATTCACTAATTGCTTTTTCATAGGCCACAACGAAGGCTTTTTCGATGAGATAAATAAAACAGCACATACAAAATCAACAACTTGTGTCTTATTTTCAAGGTATATCCAATTCCAATGTGCTAAACATTAAATTCAGAATATTTCCTCTACAAAACTTGCCGTGGGGGCCGCCATATTTGTTTACATTCTACTACCTACCTTGCTGTTCACGTGCTAGGTTTGTAATTGAACTGTTCCAATGCGACTCTGCAAAAACATGTATTTATTGTAAAAGAGATTAAAGCAGAAAAAAACACATATTCTAAAGTATCTCCTTAAGTAATTGCCTAAAATGTAATTTAATGTAAAAGTGTGCATTCACCTTGAAATATGAACTTGTTTGTGGAAATGCCACACGAGCAGTATCTGAATAAGTATATGTAATATGTAAAAACACAATTTAAATAGTTTAAATTAAGTATATAATCTACATCTGGTCCAACTCGTTAATTTCTTTAAGATATCATAAACGAGAGCGGGCATTGTGGGGCAATATTAACCCATTACCTTAAACATTTTTAAAATCATTAAACATTTTAGTAGAGCAATGGATGCAAGTAAATACTGATAATGTAGATTCATTGGAAGCAGCAAACACGTCCAAGGGAATAATGTAGTAGAATCGGCTTTACTGAGCGTTCATGAGAGGTAATGTAAGAAGCAATACCTCTCACGCCCTCTATTACCGGCGTAAGCAGCATATACATATAGTATATCTAAATTCAGTGTATCAGTATGATCTGGCGTTTTTCTATGGTAAAATGTTGTATATATACCTGAGGTTATAATCATGTAAAATGAATCCTCTATTGTATAAATTATACCTATGGTTGTCGTTATTTGACGGAAATATCCGACACGTTCAGTAGTACGACCTTAGTATGACACGTCCACCGAAACCAATCTTTTTAGGTTGGCTAGTTGGTCGAGTGGTCTAAGGCGCCGGCTATTGTGCGAGGCGCTGTGTCAAAGTTTGTACAAAATGTTCTCCACGTATAATATTTAATGTTTGTACTTGTATCTTATAGATCCCACGTTACAGAAAGTTCGTTATTCTGAATTTAATTCTCTCACAAATATATATATATATATATAAATATATATATATACACAGCACTGTGCTAGAATTCTATATCAAATAGTCCAAATGTAAAAGTAACTTGCGAGTGACCCATACAGTTGATACATAACGTTTATTCATATCACGTCAAACGTAAGTTTCAAGAGACAAGTCCGTGTGATATGCACTAATTACACTGTGCTATGTTACGAGTAAAATGTAACAAGAAAAGAAGCAAAATCAGCCACACAAAATTTTAATTAACAAATTTATTTACAAAAAATATGCACTTACAGAGTACACAAATCCAGTCTTTCATTAATATCCAAATAAAATTATCCAATGTTCCTTTAATTCAGATTAGCAAGTTTCTCTTTAATCCAAAACAGTAAGTGTCTCTTTAATCCAAAACATTAAGTGTCTCTTTAATCCAAAACAGTAAGTGTATTTTAATCCAAAACGGTAAGTGTCTCTTTAATCCAAAACAGTAAGTGTCTCTTTCAGTCTAAAATAATTTCCAATAATGCCGGTTTAGTCCAAATATCCAATTTCACTGCTATTGCGAATGAGCACAATAATAAATAAATCCTCTCACAAATATATTTTATGAAAGCATCCAAATCTAAATTAAGCTTAATAACAAATACTGAAATTAATCTAAATAGAACTCCCAGAGATTGTTTATATACTGTCACTAAAGGCTTCCCCTCTAAAACAGTCCAATAAGAATAGTACAAATTTCATCATAAATGAATTTGCATAAAACAGTCTAATGAAAACAGACCACATTATAATATATGAATTTGCATACCAGATAAACACATGCACATCTATACTCTTTTTAACTTTCTTCAAGTCGAAATCAATAATAAACACGCAACAATGCATGTACACTTTGAGACACATGCAACAATACATGTAAACCTTTAGATACAGGTAACAACTATTTTTACATAATGTAAACCCATTGTATATACAATACTATGAAACTGGGCCTCATGTTTGCCGTTGTGTCCTTCTTTTTCGAACCCGTTTTGTGGACCTAACTCGAGGTTGTATAGATGGTCAACAGGATGATTGAAATGTACGTTTTTGGATAGTTTTTAGAAAAAATACTTTCAATTGTATGAGAGTATATTAAAGGGACGGATATCAAGTTTGATTTCTTTTTTTAGAACTCGCAACGTTCTTTAGTTTTTCTATATAACTTGCATTTTGGCAATTCATTATTAATACTTTTCCAAATTTAAAGCGGAAAATCACGATAAAATAATAAATCGGGGCGCTAATTAAATTGTAGATAATTACGTCAAAATTGAAGCGTGTTAAAAGGAGGCGTCAAGTTGTTTTGGGTGCCGCTTTTGTCACTTGTCGAGTAACCTGCAATGCCAAACAAGTACCTTGGTATAGGCACTACGCCCCTCCACCCACCCCCACGCCCAATAACGGCACAATTAAACTACAAAATCATTCATACAAACCTATCCAGGAGTTCAGGTCATGACATAATGTAGATGTGCAAATCAAAAGGAACTTAAAATACCGGAGATTAAATATGCGCAAAATGAATTATGAGTTGGTAACTCTTAATTCTACGTTCCAATTTTGAGTTTTAGCTTGGCTGGTGAAAGCCGTTTATATTGTGTCTATATAGTTCGGATTTTCAAAATAGTTATTTATATAACTCGTCGTCATTAGGTTCAATCTGTTGTAAACTTCGCCTGTTGATGGCGGGATAGGGACTTTAAAAATTATCCTAACATATAAATCATAGTAGAAAAATACTATTGATGCCGGATGGCTTTGTTTTGAATTGCGATTGTTATAAATTTCTAACGATAACTAGTACAATTGGAACATTTTCCTATTGAAAATGTATCTGTGCTACAGAGGTCAAGTTGCAACAATATCATGTGCTTTTCTTTGCTTTCGACTCAAATCTAATTACTATATCGGTGTATTCAATTTGACAGAAATGCAAATTATTTTACATGCTCAGCTTATTATTTGTTATCACTATCAGTTTCGTTATTTGTTCAACAATGAGTCAACATAATACAAATCCGACCTTACAAACGGCAGATTTTAACAGAAAGGGTCGCGATTTTGATTCGGATGTAATTTTCAATAATTTAAGATAAGATTCATAACACAAAGACCATCGTTAGTAGACATGTGCATAGGTCTGTGTAATATATTTGCAACGTATAATTGGATTGTGCAACACGAATTGACCAGTGGTATCTACTTACAATGTTTTGTTGGATTGTGCACCAAGCATTGACCAGTGTAGTCTATTCGCAACCAAGTATTGCATTGTGCACCACACATTGACCAGTGGTATCTATTTACAACGTATTACTGGATTGTGCATCAAGCATTGACCAGTGGTATTATTTACAACGTTTCATTGGATTGTGCACCACATATTGACCAATGTTATATATTTACAACGTATTATTGGATTGTTCACCACGCAACAAGTATTGACCAGTTTAATCTATTCGCAACGTATTATTGGAATGTGCACCACGCATTGGCCAATGTTTCACCAAGCGTTGACCAGACCAATGAAATATTTTAGGAGGTTTTATTGGATTGTGCATCACGCATTGTTCAGTGTAATAATATTTACATGTTATTGGATTGTGCTCCACGCACTAGTCAATGTAGTCTATTCGACGAATAGTTTTATTGGATTGTGCACCAAACATTGACATGTGTAATCTATTCGCAACGTATTAAATATTCGATTGTGCACCGCGTGTTGGCGTTTTATTAGATGTTTCACCAAGCGTTTACCAGACCAATGTAATATTTTTAGAGGTATTAATGGAATGTGCACCACGCATTGGTCAATGTAGTCTATACGAAACGTTTTATTAGATTTTTCACCAAGCGTTGACCAGACCAATGTAATATTTTTACAAGGTATTATTGAAATGTGCATCACGCATTGGTCAGTGTAATATATTTAAAACTAATAAATGCATTGTGCACAATGCATTGACCAGTGGTATCTACTAATAACCTTTTATTAGACGTGCATCACGCATTGGTCAATGCAGTCTAATCCAAACGTTTAATTGTATTGTGCACCATGCACTGACCAGTGTAATCTATTCGCAACGAATTATTGCAATGTGCAAATTAACCAGTGTTATCTACCTACAACGTTTTACTGGATTGTGCACCAAGAATTGGTCAGTGTAGTCTATTTACAACGTTTTATTGGATTGTGGACCACGCATTGGTCAGTGCAATCTGTTTACAATGTTTTATTGGATTGTGCACCAAGCATTGGTCAGTGCAGTCTATTTACAATGTTTTATTGGATTGTGGACCAAGCATTGGTCAGTGTAGTCTATTTACAACGTTTTATTGGATTGTGGACCACGCATTGGTCAGTGCAATCTGTTTACAATGTTTTATTGGATTGTGCACCAAGCATTGGTCAGTGTAGTCTATTTACAACGTTTTATTGGATTGTGCACCAAGCATTGGTCAGTGCAGTCTATTTACAATGTTTTATTGGATTGTGGACCAAGCATTGGTCAGTGTAGTCTATTTACAACGTTTTATTGGATTGTGGACCACGCATTGGTCAGTGCAATCTGTTTACAATGTTTTATTGGATTGTGCACCAAGCATTGGTCAGTGTAGTCTATTTACAACGTTTTATTGGATTGTGCACCAAGCATTGGTCAGTGCAGTCTATTTACAATGTTTTATTGGATTGTGGACCAAGCATTGGTCAGTGTAGTCTATTTACAACGTTTTATTGGATTGTGGACCACGCATTGGTCAGTGCAATCTGTTTACAATGTTTTATTGGATTGTGCACCAAGCATTGGTCAGTGCAGTCTATTTACAATGTTTTATTGGATTGTGGACCAAGCATTGGTCAGTGTAGTCTATTTACAACGTTTTATTGGATTGTGGACCACGCATTGGTCAGTGCAATCTGTTTACAATGTTTTATTGGATTGTGCACCAAGTATTGGTCAGTGTAGTCTATTTACAACGTTTTATTGGATTGTGCACCAAGCATTGGTCAGTGCAGTCTATTTACAATGTTTTATTGGATTGTGGACCAAGCATTGGTCAGTGTAGTCTATTTACAACGTTTTATTGGATTGTGGACCACGCATTGGTCAGTGCAATCTGTTTACAATGTTTTATTGGATTGTGCACCAAGCATTGGTCAGTGTAGTCTATTTACAATGTTTTATTGGATTGTGGACCAAGCATTGGTCAGTGTAGTCTATTTACAACGTTTTATTGGATTGTGGACCACGCATTGGTCAGTGCAATCTGTTTACAATGTTTTATTGGATTGTGCACCAAGCATTGGTCAGTGTAGTCTATTTACAACGTTTTATTGGATTGTGGACCACGCATTGGTCAGTGTAGTCTATTTACAACGTTTTATTGGATTGTGCACCAAGCATTGGTCAGTGTAGTCTATTTACAACGTTTTATTGGATTGTGGACCACGCATTGGTCAGTGCAATTTGTTTACAATGTTTTATTGGATTGTGCACCAAGCATTGGTCAGTGCAGTCTATTTACAATGTTTTATTGGATTGTGGACCAAGCATTGGTCAGTGTAGTCTATTTACAACGTTTTATTGGATTGTGGACCACGCATTGGTCAGTGCAATCTGTTTACAATGTTTTATTGGATTGTGGACCAAGCATTGGTCAGTGTAGTCTATTTACAACGTTTTATTGGATTGTGGACCACGCATTGGTCAGTGCAATCTGTTTACAATGTTTTATTAGATTGTGGACCAAGCATTGGTCAGTGTAGTCTATTTACAACGTTTTATTGGATTGTGCACCAAGCATTGGTCAGTGCAGTCTATTTACAATGTTTTATTGGATTGTGGACCAAGCATTGGTCAGTGTAGTCTATTTACAACGTTTTATTGGATTGTGGACCACGCATTGGTCAGTGCAATCTGTTTACAATGTTTTATTGGATTGTGCACCAAGCATTGGTCAGTGCAGTCTATTTACAATGTTTTATTGGATTGTGGACCAAGCATTGGCCAATCACGCATTGGCCAATGTAGTCTATCCACAACTTACTATTACATTATGCACCAAGTAATTGTTAGTGTAGTAGTCTATTTACAACGTCTATTAACAACATGTTATAACGCATTTGACAAAAGTCCTACAATCCGATTGTTTGGCGTTCAAACCTTTGCGGCTATTAGATAATGCATAGCCCGTCGCAAATGTATTCATGTGACGTTCAACAACTATGAAATACGTTAAGAACGGTTTAATCAGACTGTGTATTGAAATTTCGACGTTTGCGACGGTATATCAGTGTTTTGCGGTCGCACATGTGTGTAACGGCTCCGCCAACGCGTTCAAATTAAAATGCAAGAGGCCCTTTTTCCAATTTGGGTGGGTTATTAAGGGACTCGAGGCACAACAATTGTATAATATAGGTTTTGACGGCCTGTAGATGAGCCCCTTTATGCAAGCGGTCAAAACTCATTTGATATAATTGGTGTCTCGAGTCCTTAAATAACCATACTAAATTAGAACTAGGAGTTGTTTTTAGTAAAAACAGATATCTTCCCTACAGGAGAATTGGCCATAAATCCTCCAAAATTCATTCAATTGGAACACGACGAAAACATGTGCAACCAAGTTACATGGAAATCCAGGAAGCGGATCAGGAGAAGTAGTCGGGACAAAGCTTATGTATTAAAACATTTAAAGGGCCATAACTCCAACAAAAATCATTCCAAACGAACAAGACAATGATATCAGCAACTAGATTTTGTTGAAAGCCGAATGGTGGTTGAGGAGAATTAGGCTGGACAAACTTTGTGTATTAAAACGTTTTAAAGAGCCACAACTCCACCAAATATCATTCAACCGGAACACAACAACGACATGCGCAACTAGGCTTGGTACTGTTCATTCCAGCAAAGTGTCACTAAAATCCAAGCAGAGGGTCTGGAAAACTTGTCCGGATAAAGTTTGTGTATAAGGGGCCATAACTCTGTCAAAAATCATTAAACCGGAACATGATAATGACTTGCGTTACTAGGCTTGTTACTGGTCATTTCTGCTAAGTTTCGTTGAAATCTGACAGGGGTTCAGCAGAACTAGTCCGGACAAAGTTTGTTTAATGAAACCTTTAAAAGGTCATAACTCTGCCGAAACTCTTTCAACCGGAACACGGTGATGATATGCACAACTAGGCTCGGTACTGTTCATCCTTGCCAAGCTTCGTTGAAATTCGGCCAGGGGCTTAGCAGAACTAGTATGGACAAAGTGTGTGTATTAAAACTTGTAAAGGGTCATAACACTGTCAACATTCTTTCAATCGGAACACGGTGATGATATGCACAACTAGGCTTGGTACTGATCATCCCAGCAAAGGTTTGTTGAAAAACTTCAAAACGAAGACCTTATCATAACAATCTGGTAAGGTTTGCTAGAGTGTTAACACATTTGTCAATAATGCGAGGGCAATAACTTCGGTGGTACTGGTCCGATCTGACTGGGTTTCGACTTTGAGCGAGCTTACATCAATATCAACAATCTGGAAACATTTTTCAATAATTCAAGGTCCATACCTTCGGTAGAGAACTCCTCTAAAACATCTGCAGCCTCTCAAACTTTTGTCCTTTTAAATAAGCCTCATGTGGCTCCCAATCCTTTTGTGGCTTCCAAGCCTAACACTCTTTGTGGTTGACTGTTTGTGGTTGACTGACGTCTTTGAATACTACTTTTCCAGTTCGATTTATATATCTATATTTAAAGGCAGATTACCAATTGTTATAGAGAACTTTTTAGATGATAAACAGTTTTGTGTCCGAATAGATTCAACCCTCTCTGAAATTCATGAACATGAGATGGGTGTGCCTCAGGCCAGCATACTCTCTGTTACCCTTTTTAATATAAACATATAACAGTAAATGCATCAACCCTGGTGTGGATTGTTCTCTATATGTGTTAAATTTTATCGTGCAAAAAGAGACAATTACAACACTCAATAAGCAGTCTCAACAGTCTTACAAACAGTCTCAATAAGCTTCAGACTTAGTCTGATGAAAATGGTTCTAAATTTTCTAAATCTATACCTAATAGGATGCACTTTTGTCAACTACGTAAACATCATGAAGACCCTTCAACACTGGATGGGTCACCAATACCACTAGTGGATGAGACAAAATTGCTTGGTCTTAATTTTGACCGTAAATTAACGTTTATACCACACCTTAAATACTTGAAGGCCAAATGCCTTAAAGCTCCTAATTTACTTAAAATTGTTGCAAACAATAATTGGGGAGCCGATCGAAAAGTCCTCTTACGACTTTATAGAACTCTCATCAGATCCAAGCTGGGCTACGGCTCAATAGTATATGGATCGGCTCGCAAGTCAATACTTGTAGATGCTCGATCATATACATAGTCAAGGCATACGACTCGCTTTAGGTGCTTTTTGTACATCACCAGCCGAAAGTCAATATGTTGAAGCTGAGCAACCATCCCTGTATTAGTCCTTCAGTATGCCATTAAATTACAATCTAACCCTTTAAACCCAACTTCCGATTTTTGATCGAAAACCGAAGGTCATTTGGCCATTTGGTCTTCGTATTAAACCACAATTAAGAGACACTGAAATCGACCTAAATTTGGTTGCCAAATAGAAAGTACCGCAAATTCCACCGTGGACTTGGAAACACCAACAACTATTTTTTATCTTTATAATAGTAACAAATCCAATACAGACAATACAGACCTTACGATCTTTCAAAGCAAATTGAATGAAATTAAATCGAAATACAGTAACTTTCAACATATATACACAAATAGTTTTAAAGATGGAGATAAGGTAGCTGCAGCAGCTGTTGTTCACAAACACAGCATAAAGAGTCGCCTGCCTGACAAGGCCTCTATCTTTTCAGTTGAACTTAAGGCAATTAAACTATATTCAGGAATCTTAGGATGACCATTTTGTAATCTTTTCTGATTCCCTTTCATCTCTCCAAGCCCTGGTTAATGCGAAACATGATAACCCAGTTGTGCTTCAACTTTTAGAAAGTACAATTATTTTATAGTTTATAATGTTATTATTTTCTGCTGGCTTCCAAGCCATGCAGGAATACGTGGTAAGGATAGAACTGATAGTGCTGCTAAAGCAGCATTAGGTTTACTAATGTCAAATTACCTTATAATGATTTTAAAAGTTGTATTAACACATAAATTCGAAACTCTTGGCAAGTCGGTTGAAATTTTTCAGCTAACAATAAACTCCATTCAATTAAACCGTTATTCGGAGAATGGCGTTCTTCTAGTAGACCCATTCGTCGAGAATAAATTTTCCTAGCCCGGTGCAGGATAGGCATACACGTTATACTCATTCATATTTATTACAAGGTGAACAATTATCAGAATTTATATCCACCTTTGCACCGTTAACGGTCAAACACATCTTGTTGGAATGTGTAGACTTTGATCATATGCGTCAAAGGTACTACAATGTTAATACTATGAAAGAGTTATTTAATACTATATATTTTAGTCTTGTTTTAGATTTATTGTAAGAAATCATTACTATATAAATCATGATAATATGTTCTTATATATATTTACTTGTTTATATACCCGTTGACGGGCATTTGTTGATTTACATATATAGTTTATATTACTACCATATCATACCTTATTTGTAAATAGTTTTATCTTTATATTTTTACATTAATGTTTAATTTAATACAAAATTTCTTCATATTTTATCATTGTTTGCGCCAAATAGGACATATTTATGTGTCGACGTGCCGTAAAACACCATTCATTTAATATGTATTGGCATTCACACTAGCGTTCGTTTAGTACTGGGTGGCGTCTGTAACAGACGCACCGACTACAAATCAAACAGCGTTATTACTTAATCGAATTTTGAGTATTTAGACCTTTTGTGGAAACCGGTGAATTCATTTTAAGTTTTGAGTTTTCCCAATATGATCTCATTGCGAAAATAATGGAGATTTATGCAAATCGTTTGTTCATAATACGTACGACCACCCCCAGTCGGATAACCATTACGCGCTTCTGCGTTTATACCAAAACACGAATACTTTTCGCTCAGGTTCCGCGGGGGCGGTCCAATCAATGCCATGCGCGCTTCTCTGAATTGTATTAGTAACATATTCAATTCAAACAGGCTCTGTTCATTACAACCCCAGTTCGGATTTGCACATTCAAAAACCTCCACTACCCCAACCAACCACCCTACCGAAAAAATGCACACTATGCCATAGCGCTTGTTTTCAAATTGACTTTATTCTACTTCTCAAGTAGCGATAATCGGCGAAATCGCCATAGCTTATTAAAAATAAATGTACCAATAAGATTATATAAACACGATTAATGTTTTTAATAGCAAAACTGTATAATGTTCACAACTATCCATCTCTCCAAATTTAACTCGATCGATAAAAAAACACCCTAAACACCAAATCATCTTCAAGTATAAAATGTGTTTGTTCGTGTGTTTTTGATTGTTTTTCATTTTTAGTCTTTCATTATCGCGTTTCTCCTTTTCTAATTGCTTATTATTACTTGTATTTGTCCCCTACCGGTATAACTTGAGTGTGACTGATCTATATGATAACGTCATGAATGTTCGTCATACCGTTCTTCCGTCCAGCATTTGTTTGTGTTGTGAAAATGTCAAAATTATGAAAATGTAGACCAAGAAATCGATTATGGTTTAGATCTACTACTAATTGGGAGAGTTATGGGACTTTTATACTTTCAAGTATATGACATATAGGATATATGGTTTCTGCAATTTTTTAAACCCCTTTACAATATTTAGTCCATAGTTCCTGTGAAATATATCTAGTATCACAATTTATGTCAAGTTTGAGTATGGACTAATTCTAGACAAAAACTATTTTATAGGAGTTAAGTGCCTTTTTATACTCACACTGTATGTCATGTAAGGTACATCGTTTTTGCTCCTTTTAACGAAAAGCGTTTAAGGCATTTCAATGTCTGTTTTTGCTTTGAACATGGCTGACCTAAATAAGTTATCGCAACAATTGGTTACAATAATGCAGTTGTGAAACAAGGTACTCCAGTATTGCATCGCAATACATGATGTTCCCTACCGGGCAGATGTTTGACAGTAAATGTTTTTTGTTGGACCAGACGAAACAAAAGGCTATGATTTAGACAAATAACAAAGGCATGTTACATTTCACAACCTTAACATGACAAATTTGTGTACATAATCTTCCTTACAAATTTGTAAAGGATATACCACACTTTTATTAATCCAGTAAGATTACGAATATAATACAAGAAGAAATAAAAATACTTAAGCAACTATATTAACATCAATTTCAAGTCCGTTTTTAATATATAACTCTATTTGAAGGGAAGTAACTATCGAATATTTATTGAGTATAAAGATGACGTTTTTAGCTCCCTTATGCAGCTGTATAACCAGCGACTGAATTCTGTTACCATAACAACCACACTTTTGGTCATAACACCAAAATCAAAGTGTGTGTAGAGTCTTCATTTCAAATGTTCCTCTACCTATGTACCAAGTTGTATGACAATAATGCTCCTCTACCTATATACCAAGTTGTATGACAATATCTTTTATAGTTTTCAAGTTATTGCATGATCCTATTTTGTGTGCATTTTGTTACTATTTTGTTGCCATAGCAACGGGGTCTACCTAAATTTTGGCCATATTAACAAAATTAAATAACCTGCATAATCTCGTTATGCCCCTCTACCATATGTAAGTTATCGCAGGATCCAGTTTTCCGGACGGACTGACGTAGTGTTCTTTTTACAATTATCCAAACAGTTTACAAAATAAATATAATACATCAAGTAATAAAAGTACATACGCAAAAAAGTTAACATTAATTTCATGTCATGTATTAATATATTACTCTATTTGAAGGGACGTAACTATCGAGTATTTATTGAGTATAAAAATGACGCTTTAAGCTCCCTTATTCAGCTTATAACTAACGACTGAATTATGTTACCATAACAACCACTATTTTGGCCATATCACCAAATAAAATTGTGTGCAAAATTTCCATATGCTCCTCTACCTATGTACTAAGTTTTATGACAATATATTTTATAGTTTTCAAGTTATAGCATGATCCTATGTTGTGTGCATTTGTTTTACTATTGTGTTGCCATAGCAACCATAGTTTCGGCTATATCAACAAAATTAAATAACGAGCGTAATCTCCTTTAGCCCCTCTATCATATGTAAAAAATTTCACGAAAACATATTTGATTCTTTTTAAGTTATCGCAGGATCCAGTTTTCCGGACGGACTGACGTTATTTTTAACTATTTTGTTGCCATAGCAACCACCATTTTGGCCATATCAACAAAATTAAATAACGTGCATAATCTCGTTATGCCATCTACCATATGTAAACAGTTTCATGAAAGTATCTTTTACACTTTTTGTGATATCGCAGGATCCAGTTTTCCGGACGGATTGACGGACTGACGGGCAGATGGGAGGTAAACCTATAGTCCCTCTGATGACAAACCGGTAGGGGACTAAACAAGAAGTTATTTTACAGTTTTAAGTACAATACTGAATCTAACTGGACTCAATCCCAGCTTCGTCTCGTCCAAACAAGGAGTCTGTCTGAGTGGTACTCGTCCAATAGAAATCAGTATGGTACTCAACACTGTAAAATAACCTCATACTATACATGCTATACACGCAATATATTAATTATTACGCAAGTTTGATAATGTCTTTGAGCTTTTATCTTTGTTATAAATACATTAGTATTACAATCATTTTACCAATTAGTAACATACAACATTAAAACTAGAATATGAAAATGTATGAAAGGAGAAATTTGGAGAAAAAATTAATTTTTGAGTAAAAACAACTGAAATTTGGAGAAAGGAGAAATATGTATAAAGGAGAAAGTTATGTAGGAAAACTAACAAGACGCTGTGTGTTAAAAAAGCAAAACAGTCTCAAAAAAAACCGAGTCTGCTACTTTTCTCTCTTGTTTCTGTGTGTTGCTTCCAATGGATCACCTTTTCAGTATTTATTGACATTCACACTAGCGTTTGTTTAGTGCTGTGTGGCGGCCGTAAAAAGTCGCCCCGACTACAAATCAGTAGTGTTATTATTTACTGGTCCTTTAGGATCATCAAGCCTATTCTGTGTTGTTTTAAAGTAAAATATCGCTGAAGCCGGTGCTAGGAGGCGTGAGAGTTGTTGCATCTTATAATTACCTCTCATGAACAGACTCAATAAAAGCGAGTCTGCTACTTTTCTCTCTTGTTTGTGTTTGTTGCTTCCAAGGGATCATCTTTGCAGTATTTATTGACATTCACACTAGCGTTTGTTTAGTGCTGTGTGGCGGCCGCAAAAAAGTCGCCCCGACTACAAGTCAGTAGTGT
The DNA here is from genome assembly GCA_037043455.1 of Cyrtodaria siliqua. NCBI lineage: Eukaryota > Metazoa > Mollusca > Bivalvia > Adapedonta > Hiatellidae > Cyrtodaria > Cyrtodaria siliqua. The sequence continues at coordinate 18,677 of JAWPHD010013374.1, forward strand.
TATTATTTACTGGTCCTTTGGGATCATCAAGCCCATTCTGTGTTGCTTTAAAGTAGAATATCGCTTGAAGCCGGTGCTAGGAGGCGTGAGAGGTGTTGCATCTTATAATTACCTGTCATGAACAGACTCAATAAAACCGAGTCTGCTACTTTTCTCTCTTGTTGTTGTTAATTGCTTCCAAGGGATCACCTTTTCAGTATGAATTTAATCCATCATTATTATATCAATATGTCTTAGTTTCTGCTGACAAAGTCTCAAATAATATTTTTATTGTTTGACGGCTATATTATGTTAATGTTTTAAAAGAGGAACTCGGGAGCACCGACTCGTAAGTTTGATTAACTCAAATGAGAGGGATATTATTCGTGACCATATCGAACATATTTCCAAATTTGGGATCAAACTGGACGAGAAGCAAAATAAACTCCCTACAATTTACTGGATCCCTAAACTACACAAACTGCATTATAAAGCCCGCTTCATTGCAAACTCTAGCGCATGTACCACAACTAATATCTCCAAACTGTTTACATCTTGCCTCACAACTATTGCGAGAAAGCCTATGAAAACTCTGGTATCAATTTATTATGGTTAATAAAAACTTCTGGCGAGGTTCTTAAGAAACTACGTAATCTACCGCAAGTGTCATCCATCATGATCTACTTATCACTTTTCTACACTTTACACTTCTTTACCGCATAACCTTATAACAGAAAAACTAATAGCTCTTATACCAAAAACTTTCGCCAGGGAACAAACTACTTTTTTAGCCTGTATCAACACTAGGGCTTTTTTACCAACAGTGGCAGATGCTCGATCCTACTACTCGATTTAGGTGCCTTTCGTACATCACCAGCCGAAATCTATATATGTTGAAGCTTATGAACCATCCCTGTATCATCGACGGGACAAATTAGCCATTCAATATTAAATTAAAATCTAACCCTTCAAACCCAACTTCCGATACTGTTTTTAATCCTAGTTATGAACCCTCTGTTTGATCGAAAACCGAAGGCCATTTGACAAGTTGGTCTTCGTATTAAATCAAAATTGAGAGACACTGAAATCGACCTAAATTTGATTGCCAAGTACAAAGTACCACAAATTCCACCGTGGACTCGGAAACACCAACATTTTTTTTGATCTTTGTAATAGTAACAAATTCAGTACAGAGCCTACTATATTTCAAAGCACATTTCATGAAATTAAATCGAAATACAATAGCTTTTATCTTATATACACAGATGGTTCTAAAGATGGAGATAGATAAGGTAGCTGCAGCCGTTGTTTTTCACAAACATAGCATATAGAGCCGCCTGCCAGACAAGGCCTGTATCTTTTCAGCTTGCCTTGAACTTGCCTTAAACTAAAGGCAATTTTCAAGAAGATGACGATAACCATTTTGTAATCTTTTCTGATTCCCTTTCATCTCTTAAAAATAGGAAACATGATAACCCAGTTGTGCTTCAACTTTTAAAAAAATAAAATTCTCTTATAGTTTATAATGAAATCTGATGGCTTCCAAGCCATGCAGGAATACTTGGTAATGATAGAGCTGATAGTGCTGCTAAGGCAGCAGTAGATGTACATACATGATCTGATGCCAAATTACCTTATACTGATTTTAAAAGTTGTATTAACACATATATTCGTAACTATTGGCAAGCCGCTTGGGATTTGTCAGTGAACAATAAACTCCGTTCAATTAAACCGTTATTCGGAGAATGGCGTCCTTCTTGTAGACATATGTGTCGAGAAGAAGTTGTTCTAACCCTGTGCAGGATAGGGCATACACATTATACTCATTCATATTTACTCATTCGTATTTATTACATCTTTCATCAGTTTTTGCGCACAATATAACCTATTTATGTGTTGCCGTGAAACACCATTCATTCATTATACCAGCAGTGATCCCGACGGTTACACTTTATAGACTTGTCAACAAGATTGTGAATATTAGACAACATTTCTTTGAACATACCGTTTATAGGCAAACCGTTAGCATTCATATGGATTCTAACTGTGGACCCCTTCTCGCAGATTTGTTTTTATATTGGTATTCCGCGGCGCATATGGCAAGCCAATTGTCCAATAATTACGTGAACCCAGGTTCACGGTCGAAAAACTAGGATTAACGATCGATAAACTAGATTTTTCGAACGTAAAAGCATGTTAACCTATACTTTCGAGCGAAAACATAGGATAACCTCCGTAAACCATAGTTCACGCTCGTAAACGTAGGTTCACGCTCGTAAAACCCAAGTTCACGGTCGTAAACATAGGTTCACGTTCGTAAACTATGGTTCACGCTCGTGAACCCCGGTTCACGTTCGTAAACATAGGATAACGACCGAAATTCATAGTTCAATCGAGAAACCTAGTTTATCGAACGTAAACCATGATTTACGGTCGATATACTAGGATTATCAAATCAACTATGAATTTCGGTGAACCTCTGTTTACGACGGTGAACCATAGTTTACCAACGTGAACCTATGTTTACGAGCATGAACCATAGTTTACGGACGTAAACCTATGTTTACAACCGTGAACTATAATTTACGCTCGTAAAATATGGTTCACGCTCGTAAACATAGGTTCAGGCTCTAAACATAGGTTCACGTTCGTAAACTCAGGAGGAGTGGGCTCGAACACCGTTATGTACAGAAGTTTCGTACACATAAACCTGGTCCATCAGGCCCCCTATATATATGTATTTAGATGGATATGTCACTGTGTGCACATGGTGGTGGAAGTATCGTTTAGGCGTCCAGTAATTGACATTTTAACCAAAATCTTAACCCAAAATTGTATAACAGATTTCTATTTATTGCATACAAATAAACATGATTATCCTGGATATCCCAGTTAGGAAATACACTTGTGAAAATAAGCACATACACAAATAAACACATTTATACCAATTATTTATATTAGTTCACTGATTAAAATCAGCCGATGATTGATCGGTTACATCGCTGCTTATTGTAACCGATGATCTATTGCAACTTTCAACCATCATTATCATCAAGTATAAAATTATTTTAAAAGAACATGGATAAAGTACATAATTAAATAATCAGTCTAATTACCTCATGCTTGTAAAAAGCAAAGCAATAATGTTAAAAAATATATCTATATAATGGGCATAAATAGCGTGTATTATTTGTTAACTCCAGGTTGAGTCAACCATCGCATTTAACAGCAGAAATGAACATTTGCGAGATGGGCATTTGAGACCACTATTCAGATGCAGTTTGCACAAGGTAAATATTTTAAACTGATATAATGTTATATATTGTGATATAATGTTAGAGAACAATATTATTATGTCGCTGGTGGAACTCTTTTGAAGCTCTACAGCCCTGTATATTCTACGGCTAAGTAGTAGGTCCAAAGGACTTATGTTTTATAGTGTGGAATTGTAAAACAGGGATGGGGTACAATAACAGGGATGGGTACAACTTATGCCTGCCCTCATCATAGTACTATTGTCTACTTCTCGGTCAAGGTGTGGGACGCCCACATCGCTCACCAAGCATGCTGCCACCATCACTGGGTCAATTCTGCTTTTCGGGGATGGGAGTTTGGCTGTGTGTGCAAGTAACACCAAACAAACAACAGTTTTCTATAAACTAATATGCGTTTTTTTGCGGCATAACAATTTTAAACACTGACCAGAATAGTGTGTGTGTATTCCCAAGGTCTCCTCGCCAGCTACGGGAAAAGTATAGTCTGGAATAGTGTGTGCGCAGGGTTTAATATGGTGCATTTTACTGTATGTGGGGACCTCGATAACTGGTCAGATCGGAAATATTTTAAAGTATTTTGATTCTAATAATGTCCGGATTTGTGATTCCATTTGTGAAACCTTCGCCTCTCACCGCTGCGGGTTTGAATCCCACTGGGAGCTCGACTTGTAAGGGAGGAAGTGTCGATTCTTACGGATGGCGGGAGTTGTACAGTACTGGTTTTACCAATGAAAGGTGGGAGGTCTGCCTCCACCACATAAAATCGACCGTCATATATAACCTTGTATGTGTTGAAAATATCGTGAAACAACATACAAACAAACGAAAGAGAAATAAGTTGTGTATCCCTTACTATATAATCCTGATAATAGGAAAACAATGAATGTAATTTTAAAAATATTCCTCAACATTCAGGGTAAAGCATTTAAAATGTCCAGTGCACAGCATCTAAAGGCTGTATATGCTCACCATCTATACATTAAAATCACTTCGGAAAATAGGTGCGTATACTGAGCTGGGTGTCTCATTGTATGCCAGCATATTCCCATGTTTCCTGTGCATGCACAATATATGGACCACACAATGCCAGAATATCCGTATTTATCTATTCATGTACATGCATATGCCTTTTATTCTGTCATACTGAACATTGTTTACATTTTACTAAATCTGTTTAGTATTATTGTATTAGACTGTACAACAGAAATATCACACAAAACAAACTTAAAGTGTTGGATTAATGTTTCCGATTGTGTAATATCTACATGTCAATGAACTCTTCCACCCGAGAGGGAGATTTCCACCAGAGGTGGGGATGTTGAGAGACCATTTTGAAGCTGCATGTTTTCTCTAGGGTAAATATCTTTTAGTTTGATTTATTTTAATGGCGTTTAACGCTATTTTTAGCTCGTTAGGCCATTTAGGATGGTCTATTTTTTATGGTAGATCACCACATTTTTTCTGGGTAGAACTAGTACTGTATACCTCCCGCCAACCGTAAGAATTAACACTCTCTCACTTGACAAGTTGAGCTCCCAGTGGAATTCGAACCCGTAGCGATGAGAGACGAGAACGTTTTAGTCACGTCATCTTTATTATCCCGGCCATGGATGCGCTACAGATATTTACTAGTATGCTATAAGAGCCAGTAAAGCTAAATTAAGAGACGATGCATTGTCCGTTGTCATCTGTTAATGTATTCGTTTAATTATGCCCCGTCAATATATTGGGTGTGGAGTCTAGCGGAATATAGTGTTGCCCTTTTCAGTATATCTTGTGCGGACTACTCTTCCTAAACTTTTCAACAGATTTACATGATACTTGTTATGAAGAAGCATCAGTATGACTGATACCTTACATTAGGGACATTACTGTGCAAAGGTGCATTTCTAGTTTCAAATATCAGTACATAAAACTTACTGTGAAAGCATCTCAGTATGTCTTTGTAAAACATGCTGAGCAAACTCTGACAGCATTGCCTGGATACTGTTGGTGGTTTCTTTCAGTAAGCATGTAATATATTTCTGACAGTATCAATATTTGACTCTAGATTTAAAAAAAAGAAATATGGTACAATGAAACAATGAGCTATGATTCTCACAGCTACAGGTAAACAAGAATCAAGTAGCAGTAGATTATTAAGTAGAATTTATTAAATTATGATTACATAGCTCTGTAATTGTTCGATCTTGCATTTATATCAATATCTTGCAATTATAACAATGGTTGAATAGAAATAACTTCAAATAAGTATACAGAATTTAAACAGCGACAGAACTTACCTTGCATCACTAAAGTGGCTTTTAAATGTCACTTTTAAACGGAAATAAACCCATTTAAAGAATAAATTTTTATGCGTATACATGAGTTAATTAATTTAAGGGACACACGGCAATCTTGCAGTTTTTATCAGGCATTACGATTAGCACCTCTAGATCTTTTTGGCTTTTAATCTGCTTGCATGTAAACAAATGAACTGTTGGGTTTTCTTCGTTGCCAGAGATTTAAATATATTATTGGATCAATATACTCATCATTTAGTAATATGCAATCACAACTTGCACTATTCTCATAATAAACATTAATGGTTGTGAAAATGCAAGTTATGAAAACAAACTAAAGGGAAGCCACCAGTTTAGTAAAAATATCAATATAATTGCCTGTTCCTTTAATGCTACGTCTAATCAAAATATGAAGAAGCTTCGTTTATAAAACATTCCTGGCATTTCTATTTATTACTCTTTATACTGCTTTAGCTTATGTAAACTCCTGTGAGGTTTTATTCAGATTATTGATTATTTCACATAATTACTCATTTTGTGTGTGTAATGTTTGCCTTTATAGAATGACAGTTCATCATCTAATGACAAAATCTAAAGTTTGGGAGCTAACAATATTATGCATGCAAAGCTCACCACTACCAGCACCTCTAGTTCTAAGCTGCTTGCTTGATACACATTTACTGAGTGCTGCCCGATTGTTATTTAAAGTAGCACAGCACCTTACAGACTAGACAGAATATACAACATGAACATTGTTAACAAGCTATATTTTGGTTGATGGAAGCCAGCCACAGATTTACCGTTTTTTATACTGGGCAAAACACAATGTTGGAAGCTTCTTTCAGTTTTAGAAGTGCATGATGAGGAGATGTTATAAAGTGTGGAATAATAGTTATGCCCACTCAGGGCGGCATATAGTAGTTGCACCTTCCGTCAGTTAGTCAGTACAATCGTGTCCGATCAATAACTCTGACATTCCAGGACGGATTTTCAAATAACTTGGCACAAGTGCTCACCACAACACGACGGCGTGTCGTGCGCAAAATCCAGGTCCATAGCTCCAAGTTCAAGGTCACACTTAGAGGCCAAAGGTTAAAAAGAATTGCTTTCGTGTCCGGTTAATAACTCTGACAGTCATGGACGGATTTTCAAATAACTTGACACAAGTGCTCACCACAACAAGACGATGTGTCACGCGCAAAATCCAGGTACGTGGTTCCTAGGTCAAGGTCACACTGATTTAGAGGTCAAAGGTCAAAACCACTTTGGGGAGTATTTGTCACTTACAGTGACATTTCTTGTTTCTTAAATATGTTTAACTTTATTTCAATATTAAAATAATTATGCCTTGCCACGAAAGTGAATCAGGCATAAATTATAGTGTTACATTTGTCCGTCCATACTCACATTCAAGTTTTCCGTTCAAGTTGTTAATTTCATTTCACCACAAGCCTTATATATTCACACATGTTTACATCTTCATGACAACAGAATGTTCCTACCAAAAATAGGTCAATAGTAATGACCTTTACCTAGGTTTTGCCCCTCATTTACATTGTGGTTTTAGTAGGCCTTATTGCCTACTGACCGTTCCAAGTATTCACCACCCTTTCTGTTGTTTTTTGTCTCTTTCATTGAAGTTTCAAGTCCTTGTTTGCAGTACAGTGCGGACCTACGATGCCATTGCGTTCGGACGCTGTGGTCTCTATAGGACCCTATATATCATTTTATATTAAAGCTTTTGATATAGAGTCAATTACTGAGATACGAAAACTTTTTTCTGTAGCTTTTTATTTTTTCTATTCCTAACAGGGTTATTGTTGAGTTCTACATTTATACATGCATCTAGCGAATATATTATCGTGTTACTAAATTTCTTTTCTAAATGTAAAATCTTGAAATATTATATGAAACCATGTAATATATGACAGTATATTTATCATTAGAATTCTAGCATGTAGCTAGTACGGTTACAACTAATGATTGGATTTGTGACATAACATCCCTTTATATCTTAACATGTCATTGTTTAGCTTTTTCTGTCTAATAACTATTATAATATTCAATGTAAGATTTAAAAGCACTACTGACTCTTACATGGCTGACATGATCTGTCATCAGATTTTTTCAGGTTCATATTTTATACTGGACTTTTGTTTCAATTCCAGTCATCTATGAGTCGTGGAGCAATTACAACAATATGTTATAAAGATTTATTTAATGAGAACTCATTTGAAACTAGTCAACAATCCATGTTAAACGTATTCCATGAGTAGTATAACATGCCCTTCTCTATTACACATCAATGTTACATGTAGTTCACTTATATAAGAATCAGAAAGTATATTTCCATAGTCATGTCTAGCAAGGGAGATAAAGCGAGATATTATATTGTCCTGTATACAGGGGAGATAACATGAATAGCATTAATGTTTAGCTTTACCACAGTTGTCTGTTAAAATGTTAGAAGCATGTCATGTTGGAATAGCTTTTTATGTTTAACATAGAAACTCAATGAAAAACATATAAAGTGACATTATAAAAGGGAGAAAAAATAGTGTGCACTAATAGAGTAAATGGAGAACTTATATACAAAGTGGGAATCTTAATATACATAAACAATAACAGATGTTGGATTCATCAAGTCCAAACTTAGATATATTTTTTTGAAATCAGGTCCACCATGTTTTATTTGTGTGTGATTTTATTTTATCTTTTTTTATAATACAAACATGTATTTTTCCCTTTGCTTTTCGAAAATGTCTTGTTTCATATTCTTGCAGGCTATACATTTCTCAACTTTAAACAGTATTTAAATATAGCTTTTAAAAACTGTTAATGTAGGATTAGTGTTTTGTTAATTTCTGATTGAATATAAATTTTCTGGTAATACATGTAATAAGGAGGAGATTATTCAAAAAACAATATCAAACTTATCATTGCCAAAGATGATGTCAGTGACTGACCATACTGTATTAATATCCTTACATTTATTATGAAAGAAATTTGCAAGTGCTTGCCAAAAATATTTTACTGCATTCATAGAATAGGTGTTTTATTGTTTCTATATCTTCTTTGCAAAAAGAGCAAAGATCTGTATTAGAAATATTCATTTTTTTAAGTAAATAGTTTGTTCCCAAAATTCTATGCTTTATTCTGAATTGCAACCATTGCAGATTTGAGTCTTTTGTCGATTTGAAAGCAATAGTTATAGATGGTATTGAACCTCGTATTATAAAAGCAGCATCGGATTGCATCATTAATGCTATCACTTCAATCATTAATAAATGCATAGATCAAGGCGTATTTCCTGATCAGCTGAAAAAGGCATGCGTGTTGCCTATAAACAAAAATGGACACACAAAAATGGACCAAAAGATGACCCGAACAATGATAGACCTATCTGATTATTACCAAAAAAATTCCAAAATCTTTGAGAAACATGTTGCTGCATGCAACTGCACTCTTTTTGTTCAGCAATTTTAATATTTTGCACTCGGCTCAATCTGGATTTCGTAAAAAGCATTCTTGCCAAACAGCACTTACTCACCTTATTGATAGCTGGTTGAAACAAATTGATTCTGGAAACTTTGTTGGCAGAGTTTTCCTTGACGAGAGAAAGGCTTTTGATATGGTTGATCATGAGATACTATTATAAAAATTGCATTTGTATCATTTTTCGCCTTTAACCACACGTTGGTTTCAGTCATATCTGTCTAACAGGACACAAGTGGTCAGAGTTGGACAGCATCAATCTGAGGAGAGAATCATCAAATCAGGTGTGCCTCAGGGATCCATACTAGGACCACTTTTGTTCTTGATTTATGTAAATGATCTACCTTTAACTTTCAAAGAAACTTCAGTTGAAATATATGCTGATGATTCCACGCTACGTATAACAGGTCTGGATGTGTCATCCATTGAGAGTAAATTACAAACAAACTTAAATAACATACATAACTGGTGCACTATAAATAACATGGTTATAAATCCTACAAAAACAACATGTATGCTATTAGGAACGAGAAGTCACTCATGAAAGAAAATCATAACCAGACTGGGAAAACTGCTTATCAAAATGGGCCTAAGAAACCTATGGTTTACATCCGGCTTCTAAAGCTAGAAAAAGCTATTCTATAATGCATAATTAGTTCCAATATTTGATTATGGTTCTATCCTCTGGAGCAATTGTACTAAATCAAATTTTACAAAGGTTGTAACTTTACAAGAAAGCATTGCACGCTGGATTTTGATGAAACCTTTACATACACCTTCTGCAAATCTGTTTAATGAGTTGAATAGGATGTCACTTGAAACAAGACGTAAAGGACAAGGTATGATAAGGGGGTATTTTGGCCCCCAATATATTCAAAATACAAAAAATAATATTTACATACACTATTCAACTTTTATAATCGGTCACTTTTCAAAGAATCATATGTTTTTTTAATAATTGATATTTTCATTTGAAATTTTAACTGGCGTCGTTTAACAAATATCGCTAGCGATTTATAAAACTTAATCTGCCCTGATTGGACTAAAACCTTGTTGATAAACTTAATAAAATATTGGTATGTGTTTCGGTGATTTCCAGTTTTTAGTATTCGTGTTATTTTCAAAAAAACTGGGTGACCGATTATTGAGTAGTGTATAATCTGCTGTGCATATTGAAGTAAATTGATCATATTCTATCTTCAAAAGATGTTTTTATTTATTTTATTTATCTAGAAGAATTAACAGGGTCTCAAAAAAATGGCATTTTTGGTAATTTTGTTAGATTTTGTAGATTTTGGACCTTTCTGGGCAAGATTTTGATGCTAAACGAGCACGCACAGATTTTTGACTGTGATGCATCCCTATCAAGTACCGGTTTCAACAAAAAATCAACTGTGCTCGAGGGTACGCTCTATTACCAAGACCAAAAACTGATTGAAAACTGCTGAAAATGAACAAAAATGTCATTTTTTGAAAGAAAAGGCCTTGTTTGTAAGGCTCTTAAACTCATTTAGAGCCTTCAAACGTACTTGTAATGAGTTTTAGTAATGATTCAGTTCATTTGTAGGAAAACTAGATATTCAAAACGTGTGCATTAGAACTTTCAATATTGGGGTTCAATTTTGCCGCTTATCATACCTAGTCCTTTCAAGTAGGTGTTTTAGTTTATAAAGCAATTCATAATCTTACACCAATATCACACACCAATATCACAAAGTAAATTAATTACATATTCTGAAATAAAAGATGTAATTTAAGATCATGCATTAAACATGACATTAAACATCCTAGACCTAAATCCGAATATTTAAAACAATATTTTACCTATATTGCCATGCGGACTTGGAATTCAATCCCAGAAAATATCCGGACGTCTTTTTCTATTTATGCTTTCAAATACAATTATAAACTATTTCTATTTCAAGGTAACAGGACTGGTGTTCTGCTCAAATTAAGTTGTGTTAATAGTGAATACTTGTTTAGTATGCAAGCTTGTAACATATTATTAATGTTATGTGCAAGTATTCACTTGATATTGTTTATTAGTTTTACTAATAATTGCTGTTGTTATTAGAAGGCCTCACGGAAGATAAGTGTTGTGCAATTGTTTGTACAATCTTAATGAGTTGTATCTTCATGAAATAAAGAATTGATTATTATTATTATTATCAGGGGCGTAGCTAGGGACTTTATTATGTGTATGCAAACAGTGTAGGGGGTCCGGGGCATGCTCCCTAGGAAAAAAGTTTTCCTGGACCGTCTGTGGTGCAATCTGGAGGCATTTACGCCACAAAATGAGGCTGATTTTGTCTCTGATTTTTTTTCTGTTTTCTCGAAAAAAAAATAAAAAGTAATCTTCTTTTATTTATTTTTTCAATATTTGAGACAATGTGTACGCAACTATGTACTTTGCGTACAGTTAGCTACGCGCCTGATCTAATTTATAAAACCTTTCAATTGAGTCCTCTCCTAAATGCGGAAAATTCAACACGTAGGCCACTCTCATACTCTTTTCTTACGTCATACAGTGATCCCGAGTCAGCCGCCAACATCAAATGGTTTACAAGCAAGTCAACTGCGCTACAGAGGCTAACAAGTATCACAAGCCGGTCAGATGTCAGCATTTTTTTTTGGAATTGACAAAAATCAAAAACACATTTATCATGAAATATTTGAGCACTAGATAAACTAGTCATCATGAGACAAAATGAACATGATTTTAATAAGAACCGACACTTCCTTACTTACAAGTCGAGATCCCAGTAGGATTCGAACCCGCAGAGGTGAGAGGCGAAGGTTTACAACGCAACGTCGTTAACCATTCGGCTACTATTGAATTTGATTGTGTTTCTATTGTTCAATGGCACGATATCTTCGTGAAATTTACTCTTATTGTATGACGTCAATATCGATCTGTGCTTTTTACCTACATGAGAGGACATATCAAACGGAATCCTTTTACAACACTGCGAACACGCCTAGAGTACATTATATTCAGAAACTTATCATATTAAAAACAGTTTTGTACAGCATCACTATTATATTGATATTATATTCAAGAACGGATGACCTACCTAACCTCGTTAAACATTATAGACTTGACATCAGCCTGCTTTTAGTTTTAATTAATTTGACATGTACTGCTACTTCCTCGTAGGACATGTATCCGCTCTTGCCTGTTCAAAAGGCAACTTGCCCTACATATTCGCATATACACATGTACAGATTAGCTCACCCAGCACGTGCTGCACGCCGTTATCGCCTTGAGCAGCACGGACTGTGTGGGCTAAAATCTACCGTGTATAGATGTCGTGTATAGTCGACAAATAACGATACTAACCAGTTTATATATACCACTGATGTGCACCCTCTTGTTTAATGTTTACTTTAAAAAAAAATCGAGGGCACATGTTTACGCGGCATGCAGATTGGGATTATGTTCGTCAGTTTCAGTATATTCATGCGCAATCAACGCGCGTTATGACCTAAACATGCACTATACAGATACAGACGCATGGTTAGAAGTTGCTTTATTGTTGTTGGTAAGTATTATTAAAATTATAATTGCTTATTTTGTTGCTAAAACAAACAAAAATGGTAATACAGCAGATAATATGATCATCGTGTGTTGAAACTCTGCTCCGAGTTCGACATTCGAACTTCAGCCCTGAGTTCGACGTTTTAACCTCAGCCCTGAGTCAGGCATTCGAAACTCAGCTCTGAGATTGACATTCTAACCTCAACCATCAGTTCGACATTATAACCCTGAGTTTGACATTAGAACCTAAGCACTGAGCTCGACATTCGAACCTCAGCTCAGAGTTTGACATTCTAACCTCAGCCCTGAGTTTGACATTATAGCCTCAGTCATGAGTTCGATATAATTTAAGCCCTGAATTTGACATTAGAACCGCAGTCCTAAATTTGACTTTCTAACCTCAGTCCTGAGTTTGACATTCGAACATCTGCTCTGAGTTTGTCGAACCTCAGTCCTGAGTTTGACATATGAACCTCAACCCTGAGTTTGACATCGGAACGCCAGCCCTGAGTTTAACATTCTAACCTGACCTGACATTCGCACCAGGGCTGAATTCGAATGCCAAAAGTTAAGTAATACAGGTATATTATTAATTCGTTATATGCAAGTAATGTACAGAATATAAAACCAAAATATCACATTTATTACCGATCTTCCTGGATTGTATTAAGGATTATGTCCCTTTTTTTTTTAAAATTCCATTGAGATTGCATTTGAAAGAAAAAAATAAACAATATAACTCCACTAATCTATTTTTAAATGCAACTTTCCGTTTATTATGTTTACACATTTATCTAGGCAGCTATACTGAATATTAATACAATCATGGTGAATGTGTATAAGGCTCATTGTAGCATGGTCACTGAACATTCTCTTTGTATTCAGCTTATATAATTCTCAAGTTCATGTGTGTATTAATTAATTCACATATTTATCAAGTTTGTATTTACTTTTACTGTTCATAGCCTAGATACATGTTTAAACACAATAAATTGAAAGCTGCATTTAAAATTATTTGAGTTCTAATTCCTTTTTATCTTCTTTTTTAAATGCAATCTCAATGGGATTACACAAAAGAGGACATGACCCTTAATTCGGGTAATAAGCGTTTTTTTCTTCTGATTCTTGAAACTTTTAAACAACATCTTTTTTAAAAACCAAAGTCTAACTGGATATAATTGCCACACAGCAAGTTTGATGCGTTTATTAATAATTAAAGGGACACTTGATTTTTTTTTAAAAACTGACGTGTCCCGTGGGTCGGGGGGATATTACCCATCTGTCTGGATAAGCAGAGGCCCTATTCTTGCCCGGGAATCACACGTGGAGTGTTTAAAATAAGACTGAATGTGTGTACAATTTCATTTTTTTTATTGCTTATTTTTTTTTAAACGCGGTGTTGGATTTGACAAAACTTAGCAGAACGCATTGGTATGATGTGTAGTTGTGCATATTGCTCTTTTTTCATTTTATTAATTTTAGGTGGAGTTATGGCCCCTTGATATTTTTACTTTGAATTTCTTGTCGTCGCTGATCCTCCTAAACATCTTGTTGGATTTCGACGAAATTTGGCAGGAAGCATCAGTATGATGTCTAGTTGTGCAAATCGCTGCCTTTCTACTAGTGAGTGCCGGTATGCCGCTAACAGGACACTAGTTTCCAATGTATAAGTACTGATATCCCGTTACAAAGACATTAGTTTCTATTCTATAAGTACTGGTTTCCCGTTACCAGGTCATTAGTTTCTATTCTATAAGTACTGTTTACCCATTGCCAGTCTACTAGTGAGTGCTCGTATGCCGCTACCAGGCCACTAGTTTCCAATCTATAAGTACTGATATCCCATTACAAGGCCATTAGTTTCTATTCTATAAGTACTGGTTTCCCGTTGCCAGTCTACTATTCAGTGCTGGTATGCCGCTACCAGGCACCTATCTTCCATTCTATCAGCACTGGTATCCCGCTACCAGGCCATTAGTTTCTATGCTTTAAGTACTGGTTTCACGTTGTCAGTCTACTAGTGAGTGCTGGTATGCCGCTATCAGGCCACTAGTTTCCATTCTATAAGTACTGGTATCCCATTAAAGGGCCACTAGTTTATATTCTATAAATACTGCGTTCCCATTTCCAGGCCACCATCCTATAAGTACTGGTATCCTGTTGCCTTTCTACTAGTGAGTGCTGGTATGCCGCTACCCGGCCACTAGTTCCCAATCTATAAGTACTGAGATCCCGTTACAAGGCCATTTGTTTCTATTCTATTAGTACTGGTTTCTCGTTGCCAGTCTACTAGTGAGTGCTGGTATGCCGCTACCAGGGCATTTTTTTCCATTCTATAAATACTGTTATCCTGTTACTAGGTACTATTTTCTATTCTAAAAGTACTGGTTTCACCTTGCCAGTCTACTAGTGAGTGCTGGTATGCTGCTACCAGGCCACTAGTTTTCATTCTATCGGCACTGGTATCCACTACCAGGCCATTAGTTTCTATTCTATAGGTACTGGTTTCCCGTTGCCAGTCTACTAGTGGTGAGTGCTGGTATACCGCTACCAATCCACTTGTTTCCATTCTATAAGTACTGGTATCCCGTTAAAGGTCCACTAGTTTCTATTCTATAATTACTGCGCTCCCATTTCCAGGCCAACATCCTATACGTACTGGTATCCTGTTGCCTTTCTACTAGTGAGTGCTGGTATGCCGCTACCCGGCCACAAGTTTCCAATGTATAAGTACTGATATCCCGTTACAAAGACATAAGTTTCTATTCTATAAATACTGGTTTCCCGTTACCAGATCATTAGTTTCTATTCTTACCCGTTGCCAGTCTACTAGTGAGTGCTTGTATGCCGCTACCAGGCCACTAGTATCCAATCTATAAGTACTGATATCCCGTTACAAGGCCATTAGTTTCTATTCTATAAGTACTGGTTTCCCGTTGCCAGTCTACTATCAGTGCTGGTATGCCGCTACCAGGCCACTATCTTCCATTCTATCAGCACTGGTATCCCGCTACCAGGCCATTAGTTTCTGTGCTATAAGTACTGGTTTCACGTTGCCAATCTACTAGTGAGTGCTGGTATGCCGCTATCAGGCCATTAGTTTCTATTCTATAAGGACTGGTTTCCCGTTACCAGTCTACTAGTCAGTGCTGGTATGCCGCTACCAGGCCAATATCTTCCATTCTATCAGCACTGGTATCCCGCTACCAGGCCATTAGTTTCTATGCTATAAGTACTGGTTTCACGTTGCCAGTCTACTAGTGAGTGCTGGTATGCTGCTATCAGGCCATTAGTTACCATTCTATAAATACTGCTTTCCCATTTCCAGGCAACCATCCTATAAGTACTGGTATCCTGTTGCCTTTGTACTAGTGAGTGCTGGTACCCGCTACCGGGCCACTAGTTTCCAATCTATAAGTACTGATATCCCGTTACAAGGCCAATAGTTTCTATTATATAAGTACTGGTTTCCCGTTGCCAGTCTACTATCAGTGCTGGTATGCCGCTACCAAGCCACCATCTTCCATTCTATCAGCACTGGTATCCCGCTACCAGGCCATTAGTTTCTACGCTATAAGTACTGGTTTCACGTTGCCATTCTACTAGTGAGTGCTTGTATGCCGCTATCAGGCCATTAGTTTCTATTCTATAAGGACTGGTTTCCCGTTACCAGTCTACCAGTCAGTGCTGGTATGCCGCTACCAAGCCACTATCTTCCATTCTATCAGCACTGGTATCCCGCTACCAGGCCATTAGTTTCTCTGCTATAAGTACTGGTTTCACGTTGCCAGTCTACTAGTGAGTGCTGGTATGCTGCTATCAGGCCATTAGTTACCATTCTATAAATACTGCGTTCCCATTTCCAGGCCACCTTTCTATAAGTACTGGTATCCTGTTGCCTTTCTACTAGTGAGTGCTGGTACCCGCTACCGGGTCACTAGTTTCCAATCTATAAGTACTGATATCCCGTTACAAGGCCATTAGTTTCTATTCTATAAATACTACTTTCCCGTTGCCAGTCTACAAGTCAGTGCTGATATGCCGCTACCAGGCCACTTGTTTCCATTCTGTAAGTTCTATTATCCTGTTAGCAGGTACTAGGTTTTATTCTATAAGTACTGGTGTCACGTTGCCAGTGTACTAGTGAGTGCTGGTATGCCGCTACCAGGCCACTAGTTTCCAATCTATAAGTACTGATATCCCGTTAAAGGTCCATTAGTTTCTATTCTATAAGTACTGGTTTCCCGTTGCCAGTCTAATAGAGTGCTGGTATGCCGCTACCAGGCCACTTTGTTCATTCTATAAGTACTGTTATCCTGTTACCAGGTACTAGTTTCTATTCTATTAGTACTGGTTTCACGTTGCCAGTCTGCTAGTGAGTGCTGGTATGCCGCTACCAGGCCATTTATTTCTATTTTATAAGTAGTGGTTTCCCATTGCCAGTTTACTAATGAGAGCTGGTGTGCTGCTACAAGGCCACTAGTTTCCGTTCTATAAGTACTTTTATCCTGTTACCAGTCCACTAGTTTCTATTCTATAAGTATTGGTATCCCATTAAAGGGCCACTAGTTTCTATTCTATAAATCCTGCGTTAACATTTCCTGGCCACCATCCTATAAGTGCTGGTATCCTGTTGCCTTTCTACCAGTGAGTGCTGGTATGCCGCTAACAGGCCACTAGTTTCCATTATATAAGTACTGCTATCCTGTTACCAGGCACTAGTTTCTATTCTCTAAGTACTGGTTTCACGTTGCCAGTCTACAAATGAATGCTGGTATGCCGCAACAAGGCCACTAATTTCGATTCTATAAGTGCTGGTATCCCGTTGCCATTCTACTGGTGAGTGCTGGTATGCCGGTATCAGGCCACTAGTTTTCATTCTATAAGTACTGGTATCCCGTCACCAGGCCACTATTTTCCATTCTATCAGCACTGGTATCCCGATATCAGGCCATTAGTTTATATTCTATAGGTAATGGTTTCATGTTGCCATTTCACTAGTGAGGGCTGGTATGCCTCTACCAGGCCACTAGTTTCCATTCTATAAGTACTGTTATCCTGTTACCAGGCACTAGTTTATATTCTATTAGTACTGGTTTCACGTTGCCAGTCTACGAATGAATGCTGGTATGCCGCAACAAGGCCACTACTTTCGATTCTATAAGTACTGGTATCCCGTTGCCATTCTACTGGTGAGTGCTGGTATGCCGGTATCAGGCCACTAGTTTTCATTCTATAAGAACTGGTATCCCTACACCAGGCCACTATTTTCCATTTTATCAGCACTGGTATCCCGCTTCCAAGCCATTAGTTTCTATTATATAAGTACATGGTTACCCGTTGCCAATCTACTAATGAGTGGTAGTATGCCGCTACCAGGCACATAGTTTCCATTCTATAAGTACTGATATTCCATCACCAGGCCACTAGTTTCTATTCTATAAATACTGCGTTCCCATTTCCAGGTCACCATCCTATAAGTACTGGTATCCTGTTGCCTTTCTACTAGTGAGTGCTGTTATGCCGCTACCAGGCCACTAGTTTCCAATCTATAAGTACTGATATCCCGTTACAAGGCCATTAGTTTCTATTCTAAAAGTACTCGTTTCCCGTTGCCAGTCTACTAGTGAGTGCTGGTATGCCGCTACCATGGCACTTTTTCCATTCTATATGTACAGTTATCCTGTTACCAGGTATTAGTTTCTATTCTATAAGTACTGGTTTCACGTTGACAGTCTACTAGTGAGTGCTGGCATGCCGCTACCAGGCCACTAGTTTTCATTTTATCAGCAGTGGTATCACGCTACCAGGCCATTAGTTTCTATTCTATAGGTACTGGGTTCCCGTTGACAGTCTACTAGTGAGTGCTGGTACGCCGCTACCAATCCACTAGTTTCCATTCTATAAGTACTGGTATCCCGTTAAAGGTCCACTAGTTTCTGTTCTATAATTGTTGCGCTCCCATTTCCAGGCCAACATCCTATAAGTACTGGTATCCTGCTGCCTTTCTACTAGTGAGTGCCGGTATGCCGCTACCAGGACACTAGTTTCCAATGTATAAGTACTGATATCCCGTTACAAAGACATTAGTTTCTATTCTATAAGTACTGGTTTCCCGTTGCCAGTCTACTATTCAGTGCTGGTATGCCGCTACCAGGCCCCTATCTTCCATTCTATCAGCACTGGTATCCCGCTACCAGGCCATTAGTTTCTATGATATAAGTGCTTGTTTCACGTTGTCAGTCTACTAGTAAGTGCTGGTATGCCGCTATCAGGCCACTAGTTTCCATTCTATAAGTACTGGTATCCCATTAAAGGGCCACTAGTTTCTATTCTATAAATACTGCGTTCCCATTTCCAGGCCACCATCCTATAAGTACTGGTATCCTGTTGCCTTTCTACTAGTGATTGCTGGTATGCCGCTACCCGGCCACTAGTTTTCAATCTATAAGTACTGAGATCCCGTTACAATGCCATTTGTAACTATTCTATTAGTACTGGTTTCCCGTTGCCTTTCTACTAGTGAGTGCTGGTATGCCGCTACCCGGCCACTAGTTTCCAATCTATAAGTACTGAGATCCCGTTACAAGGCCATTTGTTACTATTCTATTAGTACTGGTTTCCCGTTGCCAGTCTACTAGTGAGTGCTGGTATGCCGCTACCAGGGCACTTTTTTCCATTCTATAAGTACTGTTATCCTGTTACCAGATACTAGTTTCTATTCTATAAGTACTGGTTTCACCTTGCCAGTCTACTAGTGAGTGCTTGTATGCTGTTACCAGGCCACTAGTTTTCATTCTATCGGCACTGGTATCCGCTACCAGGCCATTAGTTTCTATTCTATAGGTACTGTTTTCCCGTTGCCAGTCTACTAGTGGTGAGTGCTGATATGCCGCTTCCAATCCACTAGTTTCCATTCTATAAGTACTGGTATCCCGTTAAAGGTCCACTAGTTTCTATTCTATAATTACTGCGCTCCCATTTCCAGGTCAACATCCTATAAGTACTGGTATCCTGTTGCCTTTCTACTAGTGAGTGCTGGTACCCGCTACCAGTCCAGTAGTTTCCAATGTATAAGTACTGATATCCCGTTACAAAGACATAAGTTTCTATTCTGTAAGTACTGGTTTCCCGTTACCAGGTCATTAGTTTCTATTCTATAAGTACTGTTTATCCATTGCCAGTCTACTAGTGAGTGCTCGTATGCCGCTACCAGGCCACTAGTTTCCAATCTATAAGTACTGATATCCCGTTACAAGGCCATTAGTTTCTATTCTATAAGTACTGTTTACCCGTTGCCAGTCTACTATTCAGTGCTGGTATGCCGCTACCAGGCCCCTATCTTCCATTCTATCAGCACTGGTATCCCGCTACCAGGCCATTAGTTTCTATGCTATAAGGACTGGTTTCCCGTTACCAGTCTACTAGTCAGTGCCGGTATGCCGCTACCAGGCCACTATCTTCCATTCTATCAGCACTGGTATCCCGCTACCAGGCCATTAGTTTCTCTGCTATAAGTACTGGTTTCACGTTGCCAGTCTACTAGTGAGTGCTGGTATGCTGCTATCAGGCCATTAGTTACCATTCTATAAATACTGCGTTCCAATTTCCAGGCCACCTTTCTATAAGTACTGGTATCCTGTTGCCTTTCTACTAGTGAGTGCTGGTACCCGCTACCAGTCCAGTAGTTTCCAATGTATAAGTACTGATATCCCGTTACAAAGACATAAGTTTCTATTCTATAAATACTAGTTTTCCCTTGCCATTCTGTAAGCTCTATTATCCTGTTACCAGGTACTAGTTTCTTTTCTATAAGTACTGGTTTCACGTTTCCAGTGTACTATCGAGTGCTGGTATGCCGCTACCAGGCCACTAGTTTCCAATCTATAAGTACTGATATCCCGTTACAAGACCAGTAGTTTCTATTCTATAAGTACTGGTTTCCCGTTGCCAGTCTACTAGTGAGTGCTGGTATGCCACTACCAGGCCACTATTTTCCA
The DNA here is from genome assembly GCA_037043455.1 of Cyrtodaria siliqua. NCBI lineage: Eukaryota > Metazoa > Mollusca > Bivalvia > Adapedonta > Hiatellidae > Cyrtodaria > Cyrtodaria siliqua. The sequence goes on from JAWPHD010013374.1 coordinate 39,246, forward strand.
TTCTATCAGCACTGGTATCCCGCTACCAGGCCATTAGTTTCTATGCTATAAGTACTGTACTAGTTTCACGTTGCCAGTCTACTAGTGAGAGCTGGTATGCCACTACCAAGCCATTAGTTTATATTCTATAAGTACTGGTTACCCATTGCCAGTCTACTAGTGAGTGCTAATATGCCGCTACCAGGCCACTAGTTTCTATTCTATAAATACTGCGATCCCATTTCCAGGCCACCATCCTATAAGTACTGGTATCCTGTTGCCTTTCTACTAGTGAGTGCTGGTACCCGCTACCAGGCCACTAGTTTACAATGTATAGGTACTGATATCCCGTTACAAGGCCATAAGTTTCTATTCTATAAGTAAGTACTGGTTTCCTGTTGCCAGTCTACTAGTGAGTGCTGGTATCTCTAGTTGTTATTCTATCAGCACTGGTATCCCGCTACCAGGCTATTAGTTTATATTCTATACGTATTGGTTTCCCATTGCCAGTCTACTAATGAGTGCTGGTATGCCGCTATCAGGCCACTAGTTTCCATTCTATAAGTATTGTTATCCCGTTACCAGGCAGCTAATTTCTATTCTATAAATACTGCGTTCCCATTTCCAGGCTACCGTCCTATAAGTACTGATATCCTGTAGCTTTTCTACTACTGACTATTATAAATACCCATTCTTCCCCAGAACCATAGTCCATTGGAATACCCTACCTCAAAGAGTAGTAACCCTGCCCCCCGTGCATTTTGCCTGGCTGTTAGCCATGTCAATCACATGTCTCCCTAGAAAGCATGCCCTATCTTCTTTAACCTGTTTTTAACACTGTATAATAAGACTAACGTCTTGTCAGTTGACGCGCGTCAAGTCTAGGTCCGCAGCAGGGGTTTGACATATTGGAAGATAGATAGATAGATAGTGAGTGATGGTATACAGTTCGTACCAGGCCTCTCGTTACCACCAATCTATAAGTACTGATATCCCGTTACAAGGACATTAGTTTCTATTCTATAAATACTGGTTTCCCGTTGCCAGTCTACTCGTGAGTGCTGGTATGCCGCTACCAGGACACGTTTTTCCATTCTATAAGTTCTGTTATCCTGTTACCAGGTACTAATTTCTATTCTATAAGTACTGGTTTCACGTTGCCAGTGTACTTGTGAGTGCTGGTATGCCGCTACCAGGCCATTAGTTTTCATTCTATCAGTACGGGTATCATGTTACCAGGCCATTATTTTCTATTCTATAGGTACTGGTTTCCCGTTGCCTGTCTACTAGTGAGTGCTGGTCCGCTGCTACCAGTCCACTAGTTAGTACTATTATCCCGCTACCAGGCCATTACTTTCTATTATATAGGTACTGGTTTCCCTTTGCCAGTCTACTAGTGAGAGCTTGTGTGCTGCTACAAGGCCACTAGTTTCCGTGCTATAAGTACTTTTATCATGTTACCAGGCCACTAGTTTCTATTCTATAAATACTTGTTTCACGTTGCCAGTCTACGAGTCAGTGCTGGCATGCTTCAACCAGGCCACTAGTTTTCATTCTATCAGCACTGGTATCTCGTTACCAGGCCATTTGTTTCTATTCTATAAATACTGCGTTAACATTTCCAGGCCACCATCCTATAAGTACAGGTATCATGTTGCCTTTCTACCAGTGAGTTCTGGTATGCCGCTACCAGGCAATTAGTTTCCATTCTATAAGTACTGTTATCCTGTTACCAGGCACTAGTTTCTATTCTCTAAGTACTGGTTTCACGTTGCCATTCTACAAATGAATGATGGTATGCCGCAACCAGACCGCTAGTTTCTATTCTATAAGTACTGGTTACGCGTTGCCAGTCTACTATTGAGTGAACGTATGGCCATTAATTTCCATTCTAAAAATACTGCGTTCCCATTTCCAGGCCACCATCCTATAAGTACTGGTATCCTGTTGGCTTTCTACTAGTGAGTGCTGGTATGCCGCTACCAGGTCACTAGTTTCCAATCTATAAGTACTGATATCCCGTTACAAGGCCATTAGTTTCTATTCTATAAGTACTGGTTTTCCGTGGCCGGTCTACTGGTGAGTGCTGGTATGCCGCTACCAGGCCACTTTTTTCATTGTATAAGTACTGTTATCCTGTTACCAGGTACTAGTTTCTATTCTATGAGTACTGTTTTCACGTTTCCAGTCTACTAGTGAGTGCTGGTATGCCGCTACCATGCCATTAATTTCTATTCTATAGGTACTGGTTTCCCGTTGCCAGTCTACTAGTGAGAGCTGGTGTGCTGCTACAAGGCCACTAGTTTCCATTCTGTAAGTACTGTTATCCTGTTACCAGGAACAAGTTTCTATTCCTTAAGTACTGGATTCACGTTGCCAGTCTAAAAATGAATGCTGGTATGCCGTAACCAGACCACTAGGTTCTATTCTATAAGTACTGGTTACCCGTTGCCAGTCTAGTAGTGAGCGACGATTTGCCGCTACCAGGCCACTAGTTTCCATTCTATAAGTACTGGTATCCCGTTAAAGGGCCACTAGTTTCTATTCTATAAATACTGCGTTCCCATTTCCAGGCCGCCATCCTATATGTGCTGGTATCCGGTTGCCTTTCTACTAGTGAGTGCTGGTATGCCGCTACCAGGCCACTAGTTTCCAATGTATAAGTACTGATATCCCGTTACAAGGGCATTAGTTTCTATTTTATAAGTACTGTTTTCCCGTTGCCATTCTACTAGTGAGTGCTGGTATGCCGCTACCAGGCCACTAGTTTTCATTGTATCAGCACTGGTATCCCGCTACCAGGCTATTAGTTTCTATTCTACAGGTACTGGTGTCCCGTTGCCAGTCTGCTAGTGAGTGGAACCCAAAAGGCAGATCTAGATTTGCATGTAAGCATGTATATATCTATACTTTTGGTTTGGGATTTCTTATAGCATTATGCATCTTATTCATACTTCACCCATATTGGGGCATGGGTTCCCTCCTCCGCCCCCCGTCCCCCGCCCCCCCCCCCCCCGCCCCCACTCCCACCTCCTCCCTCACTCCCACCTCCTCCCTCGTACTTTCAACGGATATGAACACGTCACAAATGAAACGGGCACTCTAAGGCACGCAGAATGATACTTGTTGACATTGCATGCCCGGGGACGTAATCCGTGTACGGTGAAATAGCAGAAACAGAGATAACTTAGATTTTTCCGCGATCTGATAGCCCATATGATTATTATTCATAATAGTAATACGTATAGAATATGTACAATATTATCTGGCGTGTTGTTATGATTGTTAATATGACTATTGTTATAATTATTGCAGCAAACCTGTATCAAGACACAACGTTAATCGCTTCTCAAGTGAGGCCAGAAGTTGCATGTACAAGCCTTGAAAAGCCAACAATGCGTTCCACCGTAAGTTTTTCATATGTATACGTACTTTCAACAGATATGCACACGTCAGAAATGAAACGGGCACTCTATGGCACGCAGAATGATACTTGTTGACATTTCGTAATCCGTGTACGGGGAAATAGCAGAAACAGAGATAACTTAGATTTTTCCGCGATCTGATAGCCCATATGATTATTATTCATAATAGTAATACGTATAGAATATGTACAATATTATCTGGCTTGTTGTTATGATTGTTAATATGACTATTGTGATAATTATTGCAGCAAACCTGTATCAAGACACAACGTTAATCGCTTCTCAAGTGAGCCCAGAAGTTGCATGTACAAGCCATGACAAGCCAACAATGCGTTCCACCGTAGGTTTTTCATATGTATACGTACTTTCAACAGATATGCACAAGTCAGAAATGAAACGGGCACTCTATGGCACGCAGAATGATACTTGTTGACATTTCATTGCCAAGGGACGTAATACGTGTACGGGAAAATAGGAGACACAGAGATAACTTAGATTTTTACGCGATCTGGTAGTACATATGATTATTATTCATAATAGTAATACGTATAGAATATGTACAATATTATCTGGCTTGTTGTTATGATTGTTAATATGACTATTGTTATAATTATTGCAGCAAACCTGTATCAAGACACAACGTTAATTGCTTCTCAAGTGAGCCCAGAAGTTGCATGTAAAAGCCATGACAAGCCAACAATGCGTTCCACCGTAAGTTTTTCATATGTATACGCACTTTCAACAGATATGCACAAATCAGAAATGAAACGGGCACTCTATGGCACGCAGAATGATACTTGTTGACATTTCATAGCCAAGGGACGTAATACCTGTACGGGAAAATAGGAGACACAGAGATAACTTAGATTTTTACGCGATCTGATAGTACATATGATTATTATTCATAATAGTAATACGTATAGAATATGTACAATATTATCTGGCTTGTTGTTATGATTGTTAATATGACTATTGTTATAATTATTGCAGCAAACCTGTATCAAGACACAACGTTAATCGCTTCTCAAGTGAGCCCAGAAGTTGCATGTACAAGCCATGACAAGCCAACAATGCGTTCCACCGTAAGTTTTTCATATTTATACGTACTTTCAACAGATATGCACAAGTCAGAAATGAAACGTGCACTCTATGGCCCGCAGAATGATACTTGTTGACATTTCATTGCCAAGGGACGTAATACGTGTACGGGAAAATAGGACAAACAGAGATAACTTGGGTTTTTACGCGATCTGATAGTACATATGATTATTATTCATAATAGTAATACGTATAGAATATGTACAATATTATCTGGCTTGTTGTTATGATTGTTAATATGACTATTGTTATAATTATTGCAGCAAACCTGTATCAAGACACAACGTTAATCGCTTCTCAAGTGAGCCCAGAAGTTGCATGTACAAGCCATGACAAGCCAACAATGCGTTCCACCGTAAGTTTTTCATATGTATACGTACTTTCAACAGATATGCACAAGTCAAAAATGAAACGGGCACTCTATGGCACGCAGAATGATACTTGTTGACATTTCATTGCCAAGGGACGTAATACGTGTACGGGAAAATAGGAGAAACAGAGATAACTTTGATTTTTACGCGATCTGATAGTACATATGATTATTATTCATAATAGTAATACGTATAGAATATGTACAATATTATCTGGCTTGTTGTTATGATTGTTAATATGACTATTGTTATAATTATTGCAGCAAACCTGTATCAAGACACAACGTTAATCGCTTCTCAAGTGAGCCCAGAAGTTGCATGTACAAGCCATGACAAGCCAACAATGCGTTCCACCGTAACTTTTTCATATGTATACGTACTTTCAACAGATATGCACAAGTCAGAAATGAAACGGGCACTCTATGGCACGCAGAATGATACTTGTTGACATTTCATTGCCAAGGGACGTAATACGTGTACGGGAAAATAGGAGAACAGAGATAACTTAGATTTTTACGCGATCTGATAGTACATATGATTATTATTCATAATAGTAATACGTATAGAATATGTACAATATTATCTGGCTTGTTGTTATGATTGTTAATATGACTATTGTTATAATTATTGCAGCAAACCTGTATCAAGACACAACGTTAATCGCTTCTCAAGTGAGCCCAGAAGTTGCATGTACAAGCCATGACAAGCCAACAATGCGTTCCACCGTAAGTTTTTCATATGTATACGTACTTTTAACAGATATGCACAAGTCAGAAATGAAACGGGCACTCTATGGCACGCAGAATGATACTTGTTGACATTTCATTGCCAAGGGACGTAATACGTGTACGGGAAAATAGGACAAACAGAGATAACTTAGATTTTTACGCGATCTGATAGTACATATGATTATTATTCATAATAGTAATACGTATAGAATATGTACAATATTATCTGGCTTGTTGTTATGATTGTTAATATGACTATTGTTATAATTATTGCAGCAAACCTGTATCAAGACACAACGTTAATCGCTTCTCAAGTGAGCCCAGAAGTTGCATGTACAAGCCATGACAAGCCAACAATGCGTTCCACCGTAAGTTTTTCATATGTATACGTACTTTCAACAGATATGCACAAGTCAGAAATGAAACGGGCACTCTATGGCACGCAGAATGATACTTGTTGACATTTCATTGCCAAGGGACGTAATACGTGTACGGGAAAATAGGACAAACAGAGATAACTTAGATTTTTACGCGATCTGATAGTACATATGATTATTATTCATAATAGTAATACGTATAGAATATGTACAATATTATCTGGCTTGTTGTTATGATTGTTAATATGACTATTGTTATAATTATTGCAGCAAACCTGTATCAAGACACAACGTTAATCGCTTCTCAAGTGAGCCCAGAAGTTGCATGTACAAGCCATGACAAGCCAACAATGCGTTCCACCGTAAGTTTTTCATATGTATACGTACTTTCAACAGATATGCACAAGTCAGAAATGAAACGGGCACTCTATGGCACGCAGAATGATACTTGTTGACATTTCATTGCCAAGGGACGTAATACGTGTACGGGAAAATAGGACAAACAGAGATAACTTAGATTTTTACGCGATCTGATAGTACATATGATTATTATTCATAATAGTAATACGTATAGAATATGTACAATATTATCTGGCTTGTTGTTATGATTGTTAATATGACTATTGCTATAATTATTGCAGCAAACCTGTATCAAGACACAACGTTAATCGCTTCTCAAGTGAGCCCAGAAGTTGCATGTACAAGCCATGACAAGCCAACAATGCGTTCCACCGTAAGTTTTTCATATGTATACGTACTTTCAACAGATATGCACAAGTCAGAAATGAAACGGGCACTCTATGGCACGCAGAATGATACTTGTTGACATTGCATTGCCAAGGGACGTAATACGTGTACGGGAATATAGGACAAACAGAGATAACTTAGATTTTTACGCGATCTGATAGTACATATGATTATTATTCATAATAGTAATACGTAAAGAATATGTACAATATTATCTGGCTTGTTGTTATGATTGTTAATATGACTATTGTTATAATTATTGCAGCAAACCTGTATCAAGACACAACGTTAATCGCTTTTCAAGTGAGCCCAGAAGTTGCATGTACAAGCCATGACAAGCCAACAATGCGTTCCACCGTAAGTTTTTCATATGTATACGCACTTTCAACAGATATGCACACATCAGAAATGAAACGTGCACTCTATGGCACGCAGAATGATACTTGTTGACATTTCATTGCCAAGGGACGTAATACGTGTACGGGAAAATAGGACAAACAGAGATAACTTAGATTTTTACGCGATCTGATAGTACATATGATTATTATTCATAATAGTAATACGTAAAGAATATGTACAATATTATCTGGCTTGTTGTTATGATTGTTAATATGACTATTGTTATAATTATTGCAGCAAACCTGTATCAAGACACAACGTTAATCGCTTCTCAAGTGAGCCCAGAAGTTGCATGTACAAGCCATGACAAGCCAACATTGCGTTCCACCGTAAGTTTATCATATGTATACGTACTTTCAACAGATATGCACAAGTCAGAAATGAAACGGGCACTCTATGGCACGCAGAATGATACTTGTTGACATTTCATTGCCAAGGGACGTAATACGTGTACGGGAAAATAGGACAAACAGAGATAACTTAGATTTTTACGCGATCTGATAGTACATATGATTATTATTCATAATAGTAATACGTATAGAATATGTACAATATTATCTGGCTTGTTGTTATGATTGTTAATATGACTATTGTTATAATTATTGCAGCAAACCTGTATCAAGACACAACGTTAATCGCTTCTCAAGTGAGCCCAGAAGTTGCATGTACAAGCCATGACAAGCCAACATTGCGTTCCACCGTAAGTTTATCATATGTATACGTACTTTCAACAGATATGCACAAGTCAGAAATGAAACGGGCACTCTATGGCACGCAGAATGATACTTGTTGACATTTCATTGCCAAGGGACGTAATACGTGTACTTGAAAATAGGACAAACAGAGATAACTTAGATTTTTACGCGATCTGATAGTACATATGATTATTATTCATAATAGTAATACGTATAGAATATGTACAATATTATCTGGCTTGTTGTTATGATTGTTAATATGACTATTGTTATAATTATTGCAGCAAACCTGTATCAAGACACAACGTTAATCGCTTCTCAAGTGAGCCCAGAAGTTGCATGTACAAGCCATGACAAGCCAACAATGCGTTCCACCGTAAGTTTTTCATATGTATACGTACTTTCAACAGATATGCACAAGTCAGAAATGAAACGGGCACTCTATGGCACGCAGAATGATACTTGTTGACATTTCATTGCCAAGGGACGTAATACGTGTACGGGAAAATAGGACAAACAGAGATAACTTAGATTTTTACGCGATCTGATAGTACATATGATTATAATTCATAATAGTAATACGTATAGAATATGTACAATATTATCTGGCTTGTTGTTATGATTGTTAATATGACTATTGTTATAATTATTGCAGCAAACCTGTATCAAGACACAACGTTAATCGCTTCTCAAGTGAGCCCAGAAGTTGCATGTACAAGCCATGACAAGCCAACATTGCGTTCCACCGTAAGTTTATCATATGTATACGTACTTTCAACAGATATGCACAAGTCAGAAATGAAACGGGCACTCTATGGCACGCAGAATGATACTTGTTGACATTTCATTGCCAAGGGACGTAATACGTGTACGGGAAAATAGGACAAACAGAGATAACTTAGATTTTTACGCGATCTGATAGTACATATGATTATTATTCATAATAGTAATACGTATAGAATATGTACAATATTATCTGGCTTGTTGTTATGATTGTTAATATGACTATTGTTATAATTATTGCAGCAAACCTGTATCAAGACTCAACGTTAATCGCTTCTCAAGTGAGCCCAGAGGTTGCATGTACAAGCCATGACAAGCCAACAATGCGTTCCACCGTAAGTTTTTCATATGTATACGTACTTTCAACAGATATGCACAAGTCAGAAATGAAACGGGCACTCTATGGCACGCAGAATGATACTTGTTAACATTTCATTGCCAAGGGACGTAATACGTGTACGGGAAAATAGGACAAACAGAGATAACTTAGATTTTTACGCGATCTGATAGTACATATGATTATTATTCATAATAGTAATACGTATAGAATATGTACAATATTATCTGGCTTGTTGTTATGATTGTTAATATGACTATTGTTATAATTATTGCAGCAAACCTGTATCAAGACACAACGTTAATCGCTTCTCAAGTGAGCCCAGAAGTTGCATGTACAAGCCATGACAAGCCAACATTGCGTTCCACCGTAAGTTTATCATATGTATACGTACTTTCAACAGATATGCACAAGTCAGAAATGAAACGGGCACTCTATGGCACGCAGAATGATACTTGTTGACATTTCATTGCCAAGGGACGTAATACGTGTACTGGAAAATAGGACAAACAGAGATAACTTAGATTTTTACGCGATCTGATAGTACATATGATTATTATTCATAATAGTAATACGTATAGAATATGTACAATATTATCTGGCTTGTTGTTATGATTGTTAATATGACTATTGTTATAATTATTGCAGCAAACCTGTATCAAGACACAACGTTAATCGCTTCTCAAGTGAGCCCAGAGGTTGCATGTACAAGCCATGACAAGCCAACAATGCGTTCCACCGTAAGTTTTTCATATGTATACGTACTTTCAACAGATATGCACAAGTCAGAAATGAAACGGGCACTCTATGGCACGCAGAATGATATTTGTTGACATTTCATTGCCAAGGGACGTAATACGTGTACGGGAAAATAGGACAAACAGAGATAACTTAGATTTTTACGCGATCTGATAGTACATATGATTATTATTCATAATAGTAATACGTATAGAATATGTACAATATTATCTGGCTTGTTGTTATGATTGTTAATATGACTATTGTTATAATTATTGCAGCAAACCTGTATCAAGACACAACGTTAATCGCTTCTCAAGTGAGCCCAGAAGTTGCATGTACAAGCCATGACAAGCCAACATTGCGTTCCACCGTAAGTTTATCATATGTATACGTACTTTCAACAGATATGCACAAGTCAGAAATGAAACGGGCACTCTATGGCACGCAGAATGATACTTGTTGACATTTCATTGCCAAGGGACGTAATACGTGTACTGGAAAATAGGACAAACAGAGATAACTTAGATTTTTACGCGATCTGATAGTACATATGATTATTATTCATAATAGTAATACGTATAGAATATGTACAATATTATCTGGCTTGTTGTTATGATTGTTAATATGACTATTGTTATAATTATTGCAGCAAACCTGTATCAAGACACAACGTTAATCGCTTCTCAAGTGAGCCCAGAAGTTGCATGTACAAGCCATGACAAGCCAACATTGCGTTCCACCGTAAGTTTATCATATGTATACGTACTTTCAACAGATATGCACAAGTCAGAAATGAAACGGGCACTCTATGGCACGCAGAATGATACTTGTTGACATTTCATTGCCAAGGGACGTAATACGTGTACGGGAAAATAGGACAAACAGAGATAACTTAGATTTTTACGCGATCTGATAGTACATATGATTATTATTCATAATAGTAATACGTATAGAATATGTACAATATTATCTGGCTTGTTGTTATGATTGTTAATATGACTATTGTTATAATTATTGCAGCAAACCTGTATCAAGACACAACGTTAATCGCTTCTCAAGTGAGCCCAGAAGTTGCATGTACAAGCCATGACAAGCCAACATTGCGTTCCACCGTAAGTTTATCATATGTATACGTACTTTCAACAGATATGCACAAGTCAGAAATGAAACGGGCACTCTATGGCACGCAGAATGATACTTGTTGACATTTCATTGCCAAGGGACGTAATACGTGTACGGGAAAATAGGACAAACAGAGATAACTTAGATTTTTACGCGATCTGATAGTACATATGATTATAATTCATAATAGTAATACGTATAGAATATGTACAATATTATCTGGCTTGTTGTTATGATTGTTAATATGACTATTGTTATAATTATTGCAGCAAACCTGTATCAAGACACAACGTTAATCGCTTCTCAAGTGAGGCCAGAAGTTGCATGTACAAGCCATGACAAGCCAACAATGCGTTCCACCGTAAGTTTTTCATATGTATACGTACTTTCAACAGATATGCACAAGTCAGAAATGAAACGGGCACTCTATGGCACGCAGAATGATACTTGTTGACATTTCATTGCCAAGGGACGTAATACGTGTACGGGAAAATAGGACAAACAGAGATAACTTAGATTTTTACGCGATCTGATAGTACATATGATTATAATTCATAATAGTAATACGTATAGAATATGTACAATATTATCTGGCTTGTTGTTATGATTGTTAATATGACTATTGTTATAATTATTGCTGCAAACCTGTATCAAGACACAACGTTAATCGCTTCTCAAGTGAGCCCAGAAGTTGCATGTACAAGCCATGACAAGCCAACAATGCGTTCCATCGTAAGTTTTTCATATGTATACGTACTTTCAACAGATATGCACAAGTCAGAAATGAAACGGGCACTCTATGGCACGCAGAATGATACTTGTTGACATTTCATTGCCAAGGGACGTAATACGTGTACGGGAAAATAGGACAAACAGAGATAACTTAGATTTTTACGCGATCTGATAGTACATATGATTATTATTCATAATAGTAATACGTATAGAATATGTACAATATTATCTGGCTTGTTGTTATGATTATTAATATGACTATTGTTATAATTATTGCAGCAAACCTGTATCAAGACACAACGTTAATCGCTTCTCAAGTGAGCCCAGAAGTTGCATGTACAAGCCATGACAAGCCAACAATGCGTTCCACCGTAAGTTTTTCATATGTATACGTACTTTCAACAGATATGCACAAGTCAGAAATGAAACGGGCACTCTATGGCACGCAGAATGATACTTGTTGACATTTCATTGCCAAGGGACGTAATACGTGTACGGGAAAATAGGACAAACAGAGATAACTTAGATTTTTACGCGATCTGATAGTACATATGATTATTATTCATAATAGTAATACGTATAGAATATGTACAATATTATCTGGCTTGTTGTTATGATTGTTAATATGACTATTGTTATAATTATTGCAGCAAACCTGTATCAAGACACAACGTTAATCGCTTCTCAAGTGAGCCCAGAAGTTGCATGTACAAGCCATGACAAGCCAACAATGCGTTCCACCGTAAGTTTTTCATATGTATACGTACTTTCAACAGATATGCACAAGTCAGAAATGAAACGGGCACTCTATGGCACGCAGAATGATACTTGTTGACATTTCATTGCCAAGGGACGTAATACGTGTACGGGAAAATAGGACAAACAGAGATAACTTAGATTTTTACGCGATCTGATAGTACATATGATTATTATTCATAATAGTAATACGTATAGAATATGTACAATATTATCTGGCTTGTTGTTATGATTGTTAATATGACTATTGTTATAATTATTGCAGCAAACCTGTATCAAGACACAACGTTAATCGCTTCTCAAGTGAGCCCAGAAGTTGCATGTACAAGCCATGACAAGCCAACATTGCGTTCCACCGTAAGTTTATCATATGTATACGCACTTTCAACAGATATGCACAAGTCAGAAATGAAACGGGTACTCTATGGCACGCAGAATGATACTTGTTGACATTTCATTGCCAAGGGACGTAATACGTGTACGGGAAAATAGGACAAACAGAGATAACTTAGATTTTTACGCGATCTGATAGTACATATGATTATTATTCATAATAGTAATACGTATAGAATATGTACAATATTATCTGGCTTGTTGTTATGATTGTTAATATGACTATTGTTATAATTATTGCAGCAAACCTGTATCAAGACACAACGTTAATCGCTTTTCAAGTGAGCCCAGAAGTTGCATGTACAAGCCATGACAAGCCAACAATGCGTTCCACCGTAAGTTTTTCATATGTATACGCACTTTCAACAGATATGCACACATCAGAAATGAAACGTGCACTCTATGGCACGCAGAATGATACTTGTTGACATTTCATTGCCAAGGGACGTAATACGTGTACGGGAAAATAGGACAAACAGAGATAACTTAGATTTTTACGCGATCTGATAGTACAAATGATTATTATTCATAATAGTAATACGTAAAGAATATGTACAATATTTATCTGGCTTGTTGTTATGATTGTTAATATGACTATTGTTATAATTATTGCAGCAAACCTGTATCAAGACACAACGTTAATCGCTTTTCAAGTGAGCCCAGAAGTTGCATGTACAAGCCATGACAAGCCAACAATGCGTTCCACCGTAAGTTTTTCATATGTATAACGCACTTTCAACAGATATGCACACATCAGAAATGAAACGTGCACTCTATGGCACGCAGAATGATACTTGTTGACATTTCATTGCCAAGGGACGTAATACGTGTACGGGAAAATAGGACAAACAGAGATAACTTAGATTTTTACGCGATCTGATAGTACATATGATTATTATTCATAATAGTAATACGTAAAGAATATGTACAATATTATCTGGCTTGTTGTTATGATTGTTTAATATGACTATTGTTATAATTATTGCAGCAAACCTGTATCAAGACACAACGTTAATCGCTTCTCAAGTGAGCCCAGAAGTTGCATGTACAAGCCATGACAAGCCAACAATGCGTTCCACCGTAAGTTTTTCATATGTATACGTACTTTCAACAGATATGCACAAGTCAGAAATGAAACGGGCACTCTATGGCACGCAGAATGATACTTGTTGACATTTCATTGCCAAGGGACGTAATACGTGTACGGGAAAATAGGACAAACAGAGATAACTTAGATTTTTACGCGATCTGATAGTACATATGATTATTATTCATAATAGTAATACGTAAAGAATATGTACAATATTATCTGGCTTGTTGTTATGATTGTTAATATGACTATTGTATAATTATTGCAGCAAACCTGTATCAAGACACAACGTTAATCGCTTTTCAAGTGAGCCCAGAAGTTGCATGTACAAGCCATGACAAGCCAACAATGCGTTCCACCGTAAGTTTTTCATATGTATACGCACTTTCAACAGATATGCACACATCAGAAATGAAACGTGCACTCTATGGCACGCAGAATGATACTTGTTGACATTTCATTGCCAAGGGACGTAATACGTGTACGGGAAAATAGGACAACAGAGATAACTTAGATTTTACGCGATCTGATAGTACATATGATTATTATTCATAATAGTAATACGTAAAGAATATGTACAATATTATCTGGCTTGTTGTTATGATTGTTAATATGACTATTGTTATAATTATTGCAGCAAACCTGTATCAAGGACACAACGTTAATCGCTTCTCAAGTGAGCCCAGAAGTTGCATGTACAAGCCATGACAAGCCAACAATGCGTTCCACCGTAAGTTATTCATATGTATACGTACTTTCAACAGATATGCACAAGTCAGAAATGAAACGGGCGCTCTATGGCACGCAGAATGATACTTGTTGACATTTCATTGCCAAGGGACGTAATACGTGTACGGGAAAATAGGACAAACAGAGATAACTTAGATTTTTACGCGATCTGATAGTACATATGATTATTATTCATAATAGTAATACGTATAGAATATGTACAAATATTATTTGGCTTGTTGTTATGATTGTTAATATGACTATTGTTATAATTATTGCAGCAAACCTGTATCAAGACACAACGTTAATCGCTTCTCAAGTGAGCCCAGAAGTTGCATGTACAAGCCATGACAAGCCAACAATGCGTTCCACCGTAAGTTTTTCATCTGTATACGTACTTTCAACAGATATGCACAAGTCAGAAATGAAACGGGCACTCTATGGCACGCAGAATGATACTTGTTGACATGTCATTGCCAAGGGACGTAATACGTGTACGGGAAAATAGGAGTAACAGAGATAACTTAGATTTTTACGCGATCTGATAGTACATATGATTATTATTCATAATAGTAATAACGTATAGAATATGTACAATATTATCTGGCTTGTTGTTATGATTGTTAATATGACTATTGTTATAATTATTGCAGCAAACCTGTATCAAGACACAACGTTAATCGCTTCTCAAGTGACCCAGAAGTTGCATGTACAAGCCATGACAAGCCAACATTGCGTTCCACCGTAAGTTTATCATATGTATACGTACTTTCAACAGATATGCACAAGTCAGAAATGAAACGGGCACTCTATGGCACGCAGAATGATACTTGTTGACATTTCATTGCCAAGGGACGTAATACGTGAACGGGAAAATAGGACAAACAGAGATAACTTAGATTTTTACGCGATGTGATAGTACATATGATTATTATTCATAATAGTAATACGTATAGAATATGTACAATATTATCTGGCTTGTTGTTATGATTGTTAATATGACTATTGTTATAATTATTGCAGCAAACCTGTATCAAGACACAACGTTAATCGCTTCTCAAGTGAGCCCAGAAGTTGCATGTACAAGCCATGACAAGCCAACAATGCGTTCCACCGTAAGTTTTTCATATGTATACGTACTTTCAACAGATATGCACAAGTCAGAAATGAAACGGGCACTCTATGGCACGCAGAATGATACTTGTTGACATTTCATTGCCAAGGGACGTAATACGTGTACGGGAAAATAGGACAAACAGAGATAACTTAGATTTTTACGCGATCTGATAGTACATATGATTATTATTCATAATAGTAATACGTATAGAATATGTACAATATTATCTGGCTTGTTGTTATGATTGTTAATATGACTATTGTTATAATTATTGCAGCAAACCTGTATCAAGACACAACGTTAATCGCTTCTCAAGTGAGCCCAGAAGTTGCATGTACAAGCCATGACAAGCCAACATTGCGTTCCACCGTAAGTTTATCATATGTATACGTACTTTCAACATATATGCACAAGTCAGAAATGAAACGGGCACTCTATGGCACGCAGAATGATACTTGTTGACATTTCATTGCCAAAGGACGTAATACGTGTACGGGAAAATAGGACAAACAGAGATAACTTAGATTTTTACGCGATCTGATAGTACATATGATTATTATTCATAATAGTAATACGTATAGAATATGTACAATATTATCTGGCTTGTTGTTATGATTGTTAATATGACTATTGTTATAACTATTGCAGCAAACCTGTATCAAGACACAACGTTAATCGCTTCTCAAGTGAGCCCAGAAGTTGCATGTACAAGCCATGACAAGCCAACAATGCGTTCCACCGTAAGTTTTTCATATGTATACGCACTTTCAACAGATATGCACACATCAGAAATGAAACGTGCACTCTATGGCACGCAGAATGATACTTGTTGACATTTCGTTGCCAAGGGACGTAATACGTGTACGGGAAAATAGGACAAACAGAGATAACTTAGATTTTTACGCGATCTGATAGTACATATGATTATTATTCATAATAGTAATACGTAAAGAATATGTACAATATTATCTGGCTTGTTGTTATGATTGTTAAAATGACTATTGTTATAATTATTGCAGCAAACCTGTATCAAGACACAACGTTAATCGCTTCTCAAGTGAGCCCAGAAGTTGCATGTACAAGCCATGACAAGCCAACATTGCGTTCCACCGTAAGTTTATCATATGTATACGTACTTTCAACAGATATGCACAAGTCAGAAATGAAACGGGCACTCTTTGGCACGCAGAATGATACTTGTTGACATTTCATTGCCAAGGGACGTAATACGTGTACGGGAAAATAGGACAAACAGAGATAACTTAGATTTTTACGCGATCTGATAGTACATATGATTATTATTCATAATAGTAATACGTATAGAATATGTACAATATTATCTGGCTTGTTGTTATGATTGTTAATATGACTATTGTTATAATTATTGCAGCAAACCTGTATCAAGACACAACGTTAATCGCTTCTCAAGTGAGCCCAGAAGTTGCATGTACAAGCCATGACAAGCCAACAATGCGTTCCACCGTAAGTTTTACATATGTATACGTACTTTCAACAGATATGCACCAGTCAGAAATAAAACGGGCACTCCATGGCACGCAGAATGATACTTGTTGACATTTCATTGCCAAGGGACGTAATACGTGTACGGGAAAATAGGACAAACAGAGATAACTTAGATTTTTACGCGATCTGATAGTACATATGATTAGTATTCATAATAGTAATACGTAAAGAATATGTACAATATTATCTGGCTTGTTGTTATGATTGTTAATATGACTATTGTTATAATTATTGCAGCAAACCTGTATCAAGACACAACGTTAATCGCTTCTCAAGTGAGCCCAGAAGTTGCATGTACAAGCCATGACAAGCCAACAATGCGTTACACCGTAAGTTTTTCATATGTATACGTACTTTCAACAGATATGCACAAGTCAGAAATGAAACGGGCACTCTATGGCACGCAGAATGATACTTGTTGACATTTCATTGCCAAGGGACGTAATACGTGTACGGGAAAATAGGACAAACAGAGATAACTTAGATTTTTACGCGATCTGATAGTACATATGATTATTATTCATAATAGTAATACGTATAGAATATGTACAATATTATCTGGCTTGTTGTTATGATTGTTAATATGACTATTGTTATAACTATTGCAGCAAACCTGTATCAAGACACAACGTTAATCGCTTCTCAAGTGAGCCCAGAAGTTGCATGTACAAGCCATGACAAGCCAACAATGCGTTCCACCGTAAGTTTTTCATATGTATACGCACTTTCAACAGATATGCACACATCAGAAATGAAACGTGCACTCTATGGCACGCAGAATGATACTTGTTGACATTTCATTGCCAAGGGACGTAATACGTGTACGGGAAAATAGGAGTAACAGAGATAACTTAGATTTTTACGCGATCTGATAGTACATATGATTATTATTCATAATAGTAATACGTATAGAATATGTACAATATTATCTGGCTTGTTGTTATGATTGTTAATATGACTTTTGTTATAATTATTGCAGCAAACCTGTATCAAGACACAACGTTAATCGCTTCTCAAGTGAGCCCAGAAGTTGCATGTACAAGCCATGACAAGCCAACATTGCGTTCCACCGTAAGTTTATCATATGTATACGTACTTTCAACAGATATGCACAAGTCAGAAATGAAACGGGCACTCTATGGCACGCAGAATGATACTTGTTGACATTTCATTGCCAAGGGACGTAATACGTGTACGGAAAAATAGGACAAACAGAGATAACTTAGATTTTTACGCGATCTGATAGTACATATGATTATTATTCATAATAGTAATACGTATAGAATATGTACAATATTATCTGGCTTGTTGTTATGATTGTTAATATGACTATTGTTATAATTATTGCAGCAAACCTGTATCAAGACACAACGTTAATCGCTTCTCAAGTGAGCCCAGAAGTTGCATGTACAAGCCATGACAAGCCAACATTGCGTTCCACCGTAAGTTTATCATATGTATACGTACTTTCAACAGATATGCACAAGTCAGAAATGAAACGGGCACTCTATGGCACGCAGAATGATACTTGTTGACATTTCATTGCCAAGGGACGTAATACGTGTACGGGAAAATAGGACAAACAGAGATAACTTAGATTTTTACGCGATCTGATAGTACATATGATTATTATTCATAATAGTAATACGTATAGAATATGTACAATATTATCTGGCTTGTTGTTATGATTGTTAATATGACTATTGTTATAATTATTGCAGCAAACCTGTATCAAGACACAACGTTAATCGCTTCTCAAGTGAGCCCAGAAGTTGCATGTACAAGCCATGACAAGCCAACATTGCGTTCCACCGTAAGTTTATCATATGTATACGTACTTTCAACAGATATGCACAAGTCAGAAATGAAACGGGCACTCTATGGCACGCAGAATGATACTTGTTGACATTTCATTGCCAAAGGACGTAATACGTGTACGGGAAAATAGGACAAACAGAGATAACTTAGATTTTTACGCGATCTGATAGTACATATGATTATTATTCATAATAGTAATACGTATAGAATATGTACAATATTATCTGGCTTGTTGTTATGATTGTTAATATGACTATTGTTATAACTATTGCAGCAAACCTGTATCAAGACACAACGTTAATCGCTTCTCAAGTGAGCCCAGAAGTTGCATGTACAAGCCATGACAAGCCAACAATGCGTTCCACCGTAAGTTTTTCATATGTATACGCACTTTCAACAGATATGCACACATCAGAAATGAAACGTGCACTCTATGGCACGCAGAATGATACTTGTTGACATTTCATTGCCAAGGGACGTAATACGTGTACGGGAAAATAGGACAAACAGAGATAACTTAGATTTTTACGCGATCTGATAGTACATATGATTATTATTCATAATAGTAATACGTAAAGAATATGTACAATATTATCTGGCTTGTTGTTATGATTGTTAAAATGACTATTGTTATAATTATTGCAGCAAACCTGTATCAAGACACAACGTTAATCGCTTCTCAAGTGATCCCAGAAGTTGCATGTACAAGCCATGACAAGCCAACATTGCGTTCCACCGTAAGTTTATCATATGTATACGTACTTTCAACAGATATGCACAAGTCAGAAATGAAACGGGCACTCTTTGGCACGCAGAATGATACTTGTTGACATTTCATTGCCAAGGGACGTAATACGTGTACGGGAAAATAGGACAAACAGAGATAACTTAGATTTTTACGCGATCTGATAGTACATATGATTATTATTCATAATAGTAATACGTATAGAATATGTACAATATTATCTGGCTTGTTGTTATGATTGTTAATATGACTATTGTTATAATTATTGCAGCAAACCTGTATCAAGACACAACGTTAATCGCTTCTCAAGTGAGCCCAGAAGTTGCATGTACAAGCCATGACAAGCCAACAATGCGTTCCACCGTAAGTTTTACATATGTATACGTACTTTCAACAGATATGCACCAGTCAGAAATAAAACGGGCACTCTATGGCACGCAGAATGATACTTGTTGACATTTCATTGCCAAGGGACGTAATACGTGTACGGGAAAATAGGACAAACAGAGATAACTTAGATTTTTACGCGATCTGATAGTACATATGATTAGTATTCATAATAGTAATACGTAAAGAATATGTACAATATTATCTGGCTTGTTGTTATGATTGTTAATATGACTATTGTTATAATTATTGCAGCAAACCTGTATCAAGACACAACGTTAATCGCTTCTCAAGTGAGCCCAGAAGTTGCATGTACAAGCCATGACAAGCCAACAATGCGTTACACCGTAAGTTTTTCATATGTATACGTACTTTCAACAGATATGCACAAGTCAGAAATGAAACGGGCACTCTATGGCACGCAGAATGATACTTGTTGACATTTCATTGCCAAGGGACGTAATACGTGTACGGGAAAATAGGACAAACAGAGATAACTTAGATTTTTACGCGATCTGATAGTACATATGATTATTATTCATAATAGTAATACGTATAGAATATGTACAATATTATCTGGCTTGTTGTTATGATTGTTAATATGACTATTGTTATAATTATTGCAGCAAACCTGTATCAAGACACAACGTTAATCGCTTCTCAAGTGAGCCCAGAAGTTGCATGTACAAGCCATGACAAGCCAACAATGCGTTCCACCGTAAGTTTTTCATATGTATACGCACTTTCAACAGATATGCACACATCAGAAATGAAACGTGCTCTCTATGGCACGCAGAATGATACTTGTTGACATTTCATTGCCAAGGGACGTAATACGTGTACGGGAAAATAGGACAAACAGAGATAACTTAGATTTTTACGCGATCTGATAGTACATATGATTATTATTCATAATAGTAATACGTAAAGAATATGTACAATATTATCTGGCTTGTTGTTATGATTGTTAATATGACTATTGTTATAATTATTGCAGCAAACCTGTATCAAGACACAACGTTAATCGCTTCTCAAGTGAGCCCAGAAGTTGCATGTACAAGCCATGACAAGCCAACAATGCGTTCCACCGTAAGTTTTTCATATGTATACGCACTTTCAACAGATATGCACACATCAGAAATGAAACGTGCACCCTATGGCACGCAGAATGATACTTGTTGACATTTCATTGCCAAGGGACGTAATACGTGTACGGGAAAATAGGACAAACAGAGATAACTTAGATTTTTACGCGATCTGATAGTACATATGATTATTATTCATAATAGTAATACGTATAGAA
The DNA here is from genome assembly GCA_037043455.1 of Cyrtodaria siliqua. Lineage (NCBI taxonomy): Eukaryota > Metazoa > Mollusca > Bivalvia > Adapedonta > Hiatellidae > Cyrtodaria > Cyrtodaria siliqua. Next base: position 60,642 of record JAWPHD010013374.1, read on the forward strand.
TATGTACAATATTATCTGGCTTGTTGTTATGATTGTTAATATGACTATTGTTATAATTATTGCAGCAAACCTGTATCAAGACACAACGTTAATCGCTTCTCAAGTGAGCCCAGAAGTTGCATGTACAAGCCATGACAAGCCAACATTGCGTTCCACCGTAAGTTTATCATATGTATACGTACTTTCAACAGATATGCACAAGTCAGAAATGAAACGGGCACTCTATGGCACGCAGAATGATACTTGTTGACATTTCATTTCCAAGGCACGTAATACGTGTACGGGAAAATAGGACAAACAGAGATAACTTAGATTTTTACGCGATCTGATAGTACATATGATTATTATTCATAATAGTAATACGTATAGAATATGTACAATATTATCTGGCTTGTTGTTATGATTGTTTATATGACTATTGTTATAATTATTGCAGCAAACCTGTATCAAGACACAACGTTAATCGCTTCTCAAGTGAGCCCAGAAGTTGCATGTACAAGCCATGACAAGCCAACATTGCGTTCCACCGTAAGTTTATCATATGTATACGTACTTTCAACAGATATGCACAAGTCAGAAATGAAACGGGCACTCTATGGCACGCAGAATGATACTTGTTGACATTTCATTGCCAAAGGACGTAATACGTGTACGGGAAAATAGGACAAACAGAGATAACTTAGATTTTTACGCGATCTGATAGTACATATGATTATTATTCATAATAGTAATACGTATAGAATATGTACAATATTATCTGGCTTGTTGTTATGATTGTTAATATGACTATTGTTATAACTATTGCAGCAAACCTGTATCAAGACACAACGTTAATCGCTTCTCAAGTGAGCCCAGAAGTTGCATGTACAAGCCATGACAAGCCAACAATGCGTTCCACCGTAAGTTTTTCATATGTATACGCACTTTCAACAGATATGCACACATCAGAAATGAAACGTGCACTCTATGGCACGCAGAATGATACTTGTTGACATTTCATTGCCAAGGGACGTAATACGTGTACGGGAAAATAGGACAAACAGAGATAACTTAGATTTTTACGCGATCTGATAGTACATATGATTATTATTCATAATAGTAATACGTAAAGAATATGTACAATATTATCTGGCTTGTTGTTATGATTGTTAAAATGACTATTGTTATAATTATTGCAGCAAACCTGTATCAAGACACAACGTTAATCGCTTCTCAAGTGAGCCCAGAAGTTGCATGTACAAGCCATGACAAGCCAACATTGCGTTCCACCGTAAGTTTATCATATGTATACGTACTTTCAACAGATATGCACAAGTCAGAAATGAAACGGGCACTCTTTGGCACGCAGAATGATACTTGTTGACATTTCATTGCCAAGGGACGTAATACGTGTACGGGAAAATAGGACAAACAGAGATAACTTAGATTTTTACGCGATCTGATAGTACATATGATTATTATTCATAATAGTAATACGTATAGAATATGTACAATATTATCTGGCTTGTTGTTATGATTGTTAATATGACTATTGTTATAATTATTGCAGCAAACCTGTATCAAGACACAACGTTAATCGCTTCTCAAGTGAGCCCAGAAGTTGCATGTACAAGCCATGACAAGCCAACAATGCGTTCCACCGTAAGTTTTACATATGTATACGTACTTTCAACAGATATGCACCAGTCAGAAATAAAACGGGCACTCTATGGCACGCAGAATGATACTTGTTGACATTTCATTGCCAAGGGACGTAATACGTGTACGGGAAAATAGGACAAACAGAGATAACTTAGATTTTTACGCGATCTGATAGTACATATGATTAGTATTCATAATAGTAATACGTAAAGAATATGTACAATATTATCTGGCTTGTTGTTATGATTGTTAATATGACTATTGTTATAATTATTGCAGCAAACCTGTATCAAGACACAACGTTAATCGCTTCTCAAGTGAGCCCAGAAGTTGCATGTACAAGCCATGACAAGCCAACAATGCGTTACACCGTAAGTTTTTCATATGTATACGTACTTTCAACAGATATGCACAAGTCAGAAATGAAACGGGCACTCTATGGCACGCAGAATGATACTTGTTGACATTTCATTGCCAAGGGACGTAATACGTGTACGGGAAAATAGGACAAACAGAGATAACTTAGATTTTTACGCGATCTGATAGTACATATGATTATTATTCATAATAGTAATACGTATAGAATATGTACAATATTATCTGGCTTGTTGTTATGATTGTTAATATGACTATTGTTATAATTATTGCAGCAAACCTGTATCAAGACACAACGTTAATCGCTTCTCAAGTGAGCCCAGAAGTTGCATGTACAAGCCATGACAAGCCAACAATGCGTTCCACCGTAAATTTTTCATATGTATACGCACTTTCAACAGATATGCACACATCAGAAATGAAACGTGCTCTCTATGGCACGCAGAATGATACTTGTTGACATTTCATTGCCAAGGGACGTAATACGTGTACGGGAAAATAGGACAAACAGAGATAACTTAGATTTTTACGCGATCTGATAGTACATATGATTATTATTCATAATAGTAATACGTAAAGAATATGTACAATATTATCTGGCTTGTTGTTATGATTGTTAATATGACTATTGTTATAATTATTGCAGCAAACCTGTATCAAGACACAACGTTAATCGCTTCTCAAGTGAGCCCAGAAGTTGCATGTACAAGCCACGACAAGCCAACAATGCGTTCCACCGTAAGTTTTTCATATGTATACGCACTTTCAACAGATATGCACACATCAGAAATGAAACGTGCACCCTATGGCACGCAGAATGATACTTGTTGACATTTCATTGCCAAGGGACGTAATACGTGTACGGGAAAATAGGACAAACAGAGATAACTTAGATTTTTACGCGATCTGATAGTACATATGATTATTATTCATAATAGTAATACGTATAGAATATGTACAATATTATCTGGCTTGTTGTTATGATTGTTAATATGACTATTGTTATAATTATTGCAGCAAACCTGTATCAAGACACAACGTTAATCGCTTCTCAAGTGAGCCCAGAAGTTGCATGTACAAGCCATGACAAGCCAACATTGCGTTCCACCGTAAGTTTATCATATGTATACGTACTTTCAACAGATATGCACAAGTCAGAAATGAAACGGGCACTCTATGGCACGCAGAATGATACTTGTTGACATTTCATTGCCAAGGGACGTAATACGTGTACGGGAAAATAGGACAAACAGAGATAACTTAGATTTTTACGCGATCTGATAGTACATATGATTATTATTCATAATAGTAATACGTATAGAATATATACAATATTATCTGGCTTGTTGTTATGATTGTTAATATGACTATTGTTATAACTATTGCAGCAAACCTGTATCAAGACACAACGTTAATCGCTTCTCAAGTGAGCCCAGAAGTTGCATGTACAAGCCATGACAAGCCAACAATGCGTTCCACCGTAAGTTTTTCATATGTAAACGCACTTTCAACAGATATGCACACATCAGAAATGAAACGTGCACTCTATGGCACGCAGAATGATACTTGTTGACATTTCATTGCCAAGGGACGTAATACGTGTACGGGAAAATAGGAGTAACAGAGATAACTTAGATTTTTACGCGATCTGATAGTACATATGATTATTATTCATAATAGTAATACGTATAGAATATGTACAATATTATCTGGCTTGTTGTTATGATTGTTAATATGACTTTTGTTATAATTATTGCAGCAAACCTGTATCAAGACACAACGTTAATCGCTTCTCAAGTGAGCCCAGAAGTTGCATGTACAAGCCATGACAAGCCAACATTGCGTTCCACCGTAAGTTTATCATATGTATACGTACTTTCAACAGATATGCACAAGTCAGAAATGAAACGGGCACTCTATGGCACGCAGAATGATACTTGTTGACATTTCATTGCCAAGGGACGTAATACGTGTACGGAAAAATAGGACAAACAGAGATAACTTAGATTTTTACGCGATCTGATAGTACATATGATTATTATTCATAATAGTAATACGTATAGAATATGTACAATATTATCTGGCTTGTTGTTATGATTGTTAATATGACTATTATTATAATTATTGCAGCAAACCTGTATCAAGACACAACGTTAATCGCTTCTCAAGTGAGCCCAGAAGTTGCATGTACAAGCCATGACAAGCCAACAATGCGTTCCACCGTAAGTTTTTCATATGTATACGCACTTTCAACAGATATGCACAAGTCAGAAATGAAACGGGCACTCTATGGCACGCAGAATGATACTTGTTGACATTTCATTGCCAAGGGACGTAATACGTGAACGGGAAAATAGGACAAACAGAGATAACTTAGATTTTTACGCGATCTGATAGTACATATGATTATTATTCATAATAGTAATACGTATAGAATATGTACAATATTATCTGGCTTGTTGTTATGATTGTTAATATGACTATTGTTATAATTATTGCAGCAAACCTGTATCAAGACACAACGTTAATCGCTTCTCAAGTGAGCCCAGAAGTTGCATGTACAAGCCATGACAAGCCAACATTGCGTTCCACCGTAAGTTTATCATATGTATACGTACTTTCAACAGATATGCACAAGTCAGAAATGAAACGGGCACTCTATGGCACGCAGAATGATACTTGTTGACATTTCATTGCCAAGGGACGTAATACGTGTACGGGAAAATAGGACAAACAGAGATAACTTAGATTTTTACGCGATCTGATAGTACATATGATTATTATTCATAATAGTAATACGTATAGAATATGTACAATATTATCTGGCTTGTTGTTATGATTGTTAATATGACTATTGTTATAATTATTGCAGCAAACCTGTATCAAGACACAACGTTAATCGCTTCTCAAGTGAGCCCAGAAGTTGCATGTACAAGCCATGACAAGCAAACATTGCGTTCCACCGTAAGTTTATCATATGTATACGTACTTTCAACAGATATGCACAAGTCAGAAATGAAACGGGCACTCTATGGCACGCAGAATGATACTTGTTGACATTTCATTGCCAAAGGACGTAATACGTGTACGGGAAAATAGGACAAACAGAGATAACTTAGATTTTTACGCGATCTGATAGTACATATGATTATTATTCATAATAGTAATACGTATAGAATATGTACAATATTATCTGGCTTGTTGTTATGATTGTTAATATGACTATTGTTATAATTATTGCAGCAAACCTGTATCAAGACACAACGTTAATCGCTTCTCAAGTGAGCCCAGAAGTTGCATGTACAAGCCATGACAAGCCAACAATGCGTTCCACCGTAAGTTTTTCATATGTATACGCACTTTCAACAGATATGCACACATCAGAAATGAAACGTACACTCTATGGCACGCAGAATGATACTTGATGACATTTCATTGCCAAGGGACGTAATACGTGTACGGGAAAATAGGACAAACAGAGATAACTTAGATTTTTACGCGATCTGATGTACATATGATTATTATTCATAATAGTAATACGTATAGAATATGTACAATATTATCTGGCTTGTTGTTATGATTGTTAATATGACTATTGTTATAATTATTGCAGCCAACCTGTATCAAGACACAACGTTAATCGCTTCTCAAGTGAGCCCAGAAGTTGCATGTACAAGCCATGACAAGCCAACAATGCGTTCCACCGTAAGTTTTTCATATGTATACGCACTTTCAACAGATATGCACACATCAGAAATGAAACGTGCACTCTATGGCACGCAGAATGATACTTGTTGACATTTCATTGCCAAGGGACGTAATACGTGTACGGGAAAATAGGACAAACAGAGATAACTTAGATTTTTACGCGATCTGATAGTACATATGATTATTATTCATAATAGTAATACGTATAGAATATGTACAATATTATCTGGCTTGTTGTTATGATTGTTAATATGACTATTGTTATAATTATTGCAGCAAACCTGTATCAAGACACAACGTTAATCGCTTCTCAAGTGAGCCCAGAAGTTGCATGTACAAGCCATGACAAGCCAACATTGCGTTCCACCGTAAGTTTATCATATGTATACGTACTTTCAACAGATATGCACAAGTCAGAAATGAAACGGGCACTCTATGGCACGCAGAATGATACTTGTTGACATTTCATTGCCAAGGGACGTAATACGTGTACGGGAAAATAGGACAAACAGAGATAACTTAGATTTTTACGCGATCTGATAGTACATATGATTATTATTCATAATAGTAATACGTATAGAATATGTACAATATTATCTGGCTTGTTTGTTATGATTTGTTAATATGACTATTGTTATAATTATTGCAGCAAACCTGTTATCAAGACACAACGTTAATCGCTTCTCAAGTGAGCCCAGAAGTTGCATGTACAAGCCATGACAAGCCAACATTGCGTTCCACCGTAAGTTTATCATATGTATACGTACTTTCAACAGATATGCACAAGTCAGAAAATGAAACGGGCACTCTATGGCACGGCAGAATGATACTTGTTGACATTTCATTGCCAAGGGACGTAATACGTGTACGGGAAAATAGGACAAACAGAGATAACTTAGATTTTTTACGCGATCTGATAGTACATATGATTATTATTCATAATAGTAATACGTATAGAATATGTACAATATTATCTGGCTTGTTGTTATGATTGTTAATATGACTATTGTTATAATTATTGCAGCAAACCTGTATCAAGACACAACGTTTAATCGCTTCTCAAGTGAGCCCAGAAGTGGGCATGTACAAGCCATGACAAGCCAACAATTGCGTTCCACCGTAAGTTTTTCATATGTATACGCCACTTTCAACAGATATGCACACATCAGAAATGAAACGTGCACTCTATGGCACGCAGAATGATACTTGTTGACATTTCATTGCCAAGGGACGTAATACGTGTACGGGAAAATAGGACAAACAGAGATAACTTAGATTTTTTACGCGATCTGATAGAACATATGATTATATTCAATAACAGTAATACGTATAGAATATGTACAATATTATCTGGCTTGTTGTTATGATTGTTAATATGACTATTGTTATAATTATTGCAGCAAACCTGTATCAAGACACAACGTTAATCGCTTCTCAAGTGAGCCCAGAAGTTGCATGTACAAGCCATGACAAGCCAACATTGCGTTCCACCGTAAGTTTATCATATGTATACGTACTTTCAACAGTATGCACAAGTCCAGAAATGAAACGGGCACTCTATGGCACGCAGAATGATACTTGTTGACATTTCATTGCCAAGGGACGTAATACGTGTACGGGAAAATAGGACAAACAGAGATAACTTAGATTTTTACGCGATCTGATAGTACATATGATTATTATTCATAATAGTAATACGTAAAGAATATGTACAATAGTATCTGGCTTGTTGTTATGATTGTTAATATGACTTATTGTTTTTAATTATTGCAGCAAACCTGTATCAAGACACAAACGTTAATCGCTTCTCAAGTGAGCCCAGAAGTTGCATGTACAAGCCATGACAAGCCAACAATGCGTTCCACCGTAGTTTTTTCATATGTATACGCACTTTCAACAGATATGCACACATCAGAAAATGAAACGGTGCACCCTATGGCACGCAGAATGATACTTGTTGACATTTCATTGCCAAGGGAACGTAATACGTTTACGGGGAAAATAGGACAAACAGAGATAACTTAGATTTTTACGCGATCTGATAGTACATAGATTATTATTTCATAATAGTAATACGTATAGAATATGTACAATATTATCTGGCTTGTTGTTATGATTGTTAATATGACTTTGTATATAATTATTGCAGCAAACCATGTATCAAGACACAACGTTAATCGCTTCTCAAGTGAGCCCAGAAGTTGCCATGTACAAGCCATTGACAAGCCAACATTGGCGTTCCACCGTAAGTTTATCAATATGTTATTCGTACTTTCAACAGATATGCACAAGTCAGAAATGAAACGGGCACTCTATGGCACGCAGAATGATACTATGTTGACATTTTCATTTCCAAGGGACGTAATACGTGTACGGGAAAATAGGACAAACAGAGAATAACTTAGATTTTTACGCGATCTGATAG
>JAWPHD010013375.1:0-68776 GCA_037043455.1 Cyrtodaria siliqua
ACACAACAGCGTGGTTTCAAATTAGGCAAATAGACAAATAGAAATATTGACAAACAAACTACGGAAATTGTACTGCAAACAAGGATTTGATAGTACAATGAGAGAGACAAAAAACAACAGAAAGGGTGGTGAGGACAGGGTTACCGACTTGGAACGGTCAGGAGTTAATAATGCCTGCTTGCATCGATTTTATATGCGCACAATCCTCGCTAAAATCCTATCTTCAGCGCCCAAATAGACAAGACAATGTAAACAAAACTACATCCCATCAAAAGTCCAAATCCAGAGAAACTAACTAAAGAAACACATACAAAATAATAAACATCTCAGGATGTATTCAGAATCGTACTGAACAACCATAGTAGTTGCAGCTAAAGAGAAAACCAATCTAGGGTACAACCAGAAAACCCGAGGGACGAAAGCTCATGCACTGTAATAAATACTGATAAAGGTGATCCTTTGGGAGCAACACACAAAATTAAGAGAATAAAGCAGCAGACTCGGTTTTATTGAGTCTGTTCATGAGAAGTGATGAAAGAAGCAATACCTCTCACGCCCCCTTGCACGGGCTTAAGCGGTATTCTACTTCAAAACCACCTATATTGCTCTCGTTGGTCCCAAAGGACCAGTAAGTCAATTTAGATCATTTAGATCATTTATATTTCTACATCGATAGCAATAGGTATATAATAAAAAGGTAATTTAACATTGTTCTGTACAATACGGTGATATATTTGGACTCGTACCAGCTGACACAATATGGTTCTGTCAGCTTGGTACTTGTCCAAATATACACGAGTGGCTCTACATAGAGCTATGAGAGACTATTAAAACGTAAAACTCAATACATTGCAAGTAAAGATTAATAGTATTTTCTAATTAAGACTGTATAAACATGCATAACTGCATATTTACATTTTTATCACAGCATTCACATACATGACACGACTTCAAGCAAATTAAAATACATAGTTACATGATAATTGCTCTTAAAAGTACTACAAGACTGTGCAATACTCTTTAACTAAATACTTGAGAGTAAATATCTAAAAGTACAACGTCATCAGATCCTATATACATATTTACATTTATATGATAACATGTATACAGTATATGTCACCTTTTCCTTAAAATTTCATTGCAGAATTTGGCAGATAACCTTATTAAATGTTCATCATAACTGCTTAATATAAAATACATCTTTTCTGAAATGGATTGATATCTGAGGTCAGATCTATTAGCATATATCTGCTCGAAGCACACATTTCTAATATCTTCGTATAATGGACACGACAAGAGTTCGTTCGCCCCATTTTCGACATCGTTTTTAGAGTAAAAGCAAGTTCTCTCAGTTACATTTAATCTCTCATATCGTCAAGTCTCGATTCGATAGATGCAACACCACAGCGAAATTTGGAATAAGCACTTCTGTGTCCACGTGGCATAATACATGTTCTATACAACATACGTATCAAAGTACAATAAGCTTAGTCGTTTTAAGTGTTTGTGGCATATTTCAATTTCACAATGCACTTCCATTTGGATTGCCAATAAAAATATACTTACTGCTTGACATTTTCATTTCAAGTGTACGCTGAGTTCGTTGTGAGTTGTTCGTCTTAATATAATAGATTTTAGGCATGGACTTTCCTTGTCGGGAATAGAGTTATTTGGATTGTGTTCGTGACTGTCTAGTGCTATATGTTATGTCTGAAACATGCAGTTCCGGTGTTATAAAACTGCTCGGGACATTAGTTTAGGAATAAATTGTACATCCAATTATTCCAAAAACACAAAACAAATACAGAATGACACAATCTGTACATTTAATTTAAACATGATTATACACGACAACAACATTAGTGTATGCATTAATCAAATAATGTACTATACACTTCATGAAAATATTCGAAAGCTAGTCATAGGTAATTATTAAATAGTTGTATGAGTCCGAAGTAATTCATCTACCCTAGTTCTCGCGGTATTTCCGCCCCTTTTTGTTACGTCAATAGTTAAGTAAACAAACAAAAGAAACAGCGACATGACTTCATTGTTTTTCTGATTAACTGCATTAATATTGTTTATATTGAATATTTTACTCCAGATGTTACCTAGGCCGTCTCATTTAAAGTACGAAATATTGACAATTAAATCCATTTCGTATTACGTCACTTTTCGTATTACGTCACTGAACGACGCCATTGTCCAATCAATCGTATAGATCCAGTGATCAATCCTTGATTATAACGAGATATTTCATATCAGATAAATAGTACAATTGCATTAAATGTATTTCTCTGATTCATGTGCGCGTCCGGAAAATGCCTTTTATTTGAGAGTAAGCTACTTGCTCAATGTCATACGGGCAGTACTGTGGACATATCTTATATGACTTTACGGAAACGATTTTCGACGACATAAATTATCCATAATGTATTCACTTACAGACAATTTTAACCATTCTCAATGGTCTCCCAAGGACTGTGTCTCTGAACTGTGTACGGGCTGGTTTACTACATCAGGTCAGTGTTACACAAAGGCATGTTGATGCTGCTAAGTGCATAGGACCCCTGATCACTATCGATTACGGGTGCACTAAATCTGATCGTTATGGTTTGTTTTTGTTTGTCTCAGTCTCTGATTATCTTCACCATCAAAAAAAACAAATGAGAAACTATCACTTTAGTAAATGAAAGTGAAATGTGAATATGTAGTAGAAATTCGTTTCTATCAAGTTGTTTATATTTTCTCGTATTATATAACTTGTTGTGATAGCGCTGAAATACCTTTTCAACCTAAGCTCGTTTAATGATCATAGTTTTTAACCGATTTAACTGATATTGGTTCATTATACTGGAGGTTCTTATTAAAGACGAGAAGCATTATATGTTGTCATAAATAGCAATGCAAACTGTTCGTTTTGTCAGTTGTCAGGTACAGCCTCCTGTTCTCCAGCTAGCAACACAAATAGTACTCTGGAACTAACACACTTGCTGTTATATACGTGTTTAAACACTTCGATATTCAAATGGACACACTTCCAGAGTGTTTTACTGCCACAATTCAAAGAAGACCCTTGTGTTTGGACCTTTTGGACGATAAATAAGACATATATTGAATAGTGTTTATGGCTTAGTCGATGGCGCGGTCGTCAATGGAACCCAGTCCGTAGGATGGGGAATTTAACCGAACTGTCCCTGTATAGGAGGATCTCGTCCGAGCACGGTAAAGGACCATAGGAATCTATTCGATAGTAACAGTAGACCAGAGTTTCCGGATTCCTATCTATCATTTACATCTCATTAAGGTATCTCGATATAACGTAAATGGTTGGCGATCCGCCCGATAATGTTTAGAAAGTTGTCCTGTCTTATATGCAGTGTGCATATATTATATTTGTACTAGCACCCGAAGGCAATATACCCTTTTAAAGTATTTTAAAATTGCTTGAAACAACACTGCAAATGGAGGTGAGTTCATTTCCAGCGTTCTGAATACAAAATAGGAGGAGGAGCATATACCACGGGATCCCCACATTCTCCCACCCCATCGTCTTCGTTACTGATTTTAGCAGAATTTGGCTTCCAGGCTCGAGCTATGTCCCCATTTTGATTTTCCAATACAGTTTCTTTTTTACCTTCACTTGAATAGCTAGTGTCAATACATTTACGTATCTCTACGAATTTGACATAACTATAGAACAATTAATACATTCTACTTGTAGCCTATACTAAATACGTAAGTCAAAACGAAAATCATGGTGATACATTCTTATAATAAGATAAATCAAAACCATCTGGGATTTTGGCACGTTTGTCAAATGCAAAGCACACAATTTGTATATGTGCATGGCTGCTTTCACCAGCACATGACATAAACATGAGCTATTTACATTATGTTTAATCAACACCTAATATGCTTTTTTGTAGTTTTCTTTTATATTAAAATGAGGACTAATGTCTTTAATATGATGAGTGTGTTGAACTTGATATGGACTTGATACATTAATCACGCCTAATAGAAGAGTGTTTACATGAGTCATCACTTAAGCGCTGGTATGATCCATTTATTGCTTTGAAGTCGAATAAACTACTGAAACTAATTGATACTCGAGTTAAATACAATTATCTATTCGGTCATATTACAACTAATTTGCAGTCTAGAACACTTTCATTAATGGTATTAATCACCTTAATGGATAAATGCAGCAATAAAACCTGTAATGTATAGATCCGAATTACATTTTAATCATTCATCGAACTGGTTTTGTTTATTGCCTTAAATTAACAAAATATAAATTGGTGTTATAAATCGAAGTAAACATGTTTAACATAAAGTAGTGTATTCATCAATAGTATGTATTGTTGTTTAATTGCACCTGTCTGATTTTGATGAATGTTCTACTTCTCATTTATTATTAAAGTGATGTTCAATTCTCATGACAATATAACTTTTTTCTACTTACAACTTGTTAATAGTTGATGTATTCCATATGAAGATATCGGTCCATTGAATAATTCGCCTCGACAATTATCGCTTAGCATTCCCTGACGTCATCCGTTGACATTTAAATTGAACTGAATGTTCGTTGTCGACTCATCGACATAATGGGTTATTTAAAGCCTCCCTATACAGAGAAGAAGGATATGTAGGAATTCGTGGACCTGCCCTACTCTTACTATCAACTATATTCCTATGGTTCTTCAATGTATTCGGAGAATAGACTCCGATACACAGAACCGCCCGGTTAACTTTTACATCCGAAAGACGAGGCTAAAATAAAGTGTCTTCTTTTTACATACTTTTTTGCCCAATAACACAAGGACCAAACTCAGTGGCACTGGTGAGACTTTAACGCGGGTCCTGCACGCTAGCCAGAGGGTCAAGACAACTGAAATATTTTGATACAAAGAAAGAATACATTTGATAAGTTTAAATATTATATATAGCAAAGCTGATACAAAATCGTCGTGTTCTCATTTGCATACTACATTGTGTATAGTAGTATTTAAGTCAGAATTCTGGAGAGGACTACTCAGTTTTCCATTTCTATTGATTGTGACTCAAATATTTCTATTGATAGAGACAAACAATATATAATTAAAATATACTCATGTACGTGTATTAGATGTCTCAGCGATATACGGACAGAAATAAGTTTCTTACACTTTCTTACATTTTCGTTCATCAATCTTAGTTTAGACAATTATACAATTATAGACAAGTTATAGGCAGTTTAGACAATTATACTATGTGGACTTGCTATGATGTTTGTAAAGCACTCATCGTCCTATTAGATAATATTGTATGGAACCACCGTTTATAGACATTGTTTTGGCATCCCTATGGGTACGAACTGTGCACCACTTGTCGCAGATTTGTTTTTAGTTTGCTATGAAAGTGATTTCATGTTGAGTCTTTCACCATATACCCAGGCAAATGTTATTGAAGCCTTTAATGATACCTCTCGGTACCTGGATCAACTTATTCGTTTTTCAAGAGCTTGTACTCGAGTTGAGGACTTTAATAGTATTAATCTTTGTATAACTAAAAAGCTACTCAATCAGGGTTACCGTTACCATAAACTTCGTAAAACCTTTGCCAGCTTGTATTATCGTAACCCTGATCTTCTTTCCAAATATAAAAATAATTTAAGGACTATCTGTAACGGTGATGTGATTTATAAACTTCGTAAGATTCTTGATCATCATCACTTTCATACCATCTTTGTTAAACTTGTTAAAAAGATTATCAAAAGATGTTATTACCCTATCATTTAGCAACGTACTGCACCGTCCCGTTTTATTGGGATAACAGTAGGGTAAGTGTGATGTTTGGTGCACCCTAGAACTGGTTTAAATCCCCAGTGGCCTACTTTGCCACTGACCGTTCCAAGACGGTAGCCCTATTGTCAACCCTTTTGTGTTTGTGATGTCGTTTGCATTTAATATTACTTATGCCTTATTGTTTGTCTGTTTGCGTGTTTGTTTCTGTGTTTTACGGTTGACTGTCCTCCTTGCAAGCTACTTTCCCTGTTCAATATTTTGATATTTCTTAATTAATTCTGTAATAATGGGACTTTTGTTGACCCTTCCAGTGTATGCCAAAATAGAAATAAGCTTAACCAAATGGCAAAACAATGCAATTCGATTAATATAAATACTACATGTTGCACGTTACCCTAATAACATATTTAAATATCAACGCAGGCTTCATAACCGCTGCTCCCAACTAAATTCCATTATGTTTATTTCGCTCTTCGGGGCATTTAATGTTATTAGATACTGAAACCATACGCCGTACGACATGGAGATGCAGTACACTCCATGTCCACCGCCATATGCTTGCCATCTTCGGGATGGTAAAAACTGTGTACTACTGATTTTATGAATATTGAGTTCTGCTCAACCCGGGGCTAGAGGGCGTGAGCGGTAGCTAGCATATTTCACTACCGCTCATGAACAGTCTCAATCAAACCAATACTGCAATATTTCGTATGTGTCGTGCTCGGCCGTTTCCAAAGGTCCATTATCATACTCTTTTTTACCTACTACAGATGATCGTATGAGTATCACTACTGACATTTATATATATCACATATTAAAGCATATCAAATCAAATAATATAAGGATAAACAACAATAAATTCGCGGCATGTTAAACCAACTAGGATTTCTCTGTTATATCGGCCTCACTCTTGATTGCTTTAACATGATATATTACATTCTTACTACAGTTTTATAGAAAGTTCCAGGTATCAGAAATTGTGTAATAACTTGATATATAATAACCTAGGGAATATAGCTTCCTACCCGAAACTACTTTGTTTGACCTATACAAAGCTTAATTTAGAATACAGATAAACAAAGTGTTCTAAAAGCAAACACTACTAATGAGAAGTGAATGATGGAAAGAAACAAGCAGATATAGTTAAAATAAAATATAAATAAATGAATGAAAATAATAAAAACATTGAATTATTTCATATATTTATATTTTTTAAAAGTAATACGTTTTATATAATTACTCAGAATAAAATCAGAAATATCCTAAATCACAAAAGCCGTCTGCTTCAATGTTTATCATTGTCAAAAGATGACAAAATTACTAGATTTTATCTCCCGGCAAGCCACTGAAGACTTCTTACACGAGTCTGAGTATGAGGAGCGGCCAAACACACACCAGGCCGTCCAGCCACAATTTTCAGTGAAGTTTACGCCTGTAAATACAAATAATGTGATGGATTTTATTTCTGGTCACAATCAAAAAGACAGAGCAAGACATGGCTGTTTTCGTCGTTCTTGCATTCACAAAATGAACAGGGCACTATTGCCGTAATATCAACAGCAGAGTTAGATCTCAACTTTGTTAACTTCCTAGTAAATGTAAAAAAAAAAGGATGAATCCGAGTCTGAGCCCTCCACGATACGCGAATTAATGTCGACTATTGACAGGTACTTGAAAATGAAAGATATTCCTCAACAAGTTAACAATAATCCTTTATTTCCTCATAGTAACAATGCGCTAAAAGCTAAAATGACGTACCTGAAATCGTGTGGCCATAGAAACAAGCATATAGAGAGTGACGAGTTGACAGATGAAGACTTAGACAAATAGTTGGAATGCGGTCAGCTAGGTCACGACTTTCCCCAACAACTTTTAAATCTGCTGCATTTGACATCTGTCTTGTCCTTGGCATGAGGGGAGGAACCGAGCCGAATAACCTAAAATGGGAAGGGGGATATCGAATTATTAACAGATGAAGACGGTGACGAAAATTGGTGCCATATTAAGGAGCGCAAGACAAAAACACGTGTTGGATTTGGAAACCAGTCGCTGTCCTGTTCCGGCTTAAAAAATATACAGGGACCACAGACCAACTGATATGAATCCCTATTAATTTTAAGCGTAAATGCCCTAAGAACACCAGGTTCAGACCAGTGTTAGTTCAAAAATGTACCAAAATCACATATACAAATTGGTCAAAACAATGAACGAAAACTGCACGACAATCAATGATCAATGCAAACATATGCAAATTGTAAAAATGAACCAAAAACAACGAAAGAAAGGGGCAACAGCATTAATGGACACCAAACCAGCTAATCTTGTCCTATTTCAACAACTTCCACCGGCTTCTACTTCCAATGTCACTGATGAACAAATTCATGCACAGCCACAGTGCAGTCAATTGTCATACCACCAACAGAAGGCAACATCTACATTTTTTTCATCCGTATTTCACGACACAACAACAATTCATGGAGGTATAATCAATTTTTTTAACGTGAATGACGGATAACCCAAGCCCCGAAGCATTCACAAAATTCTCGACTCAGATTCCGACTAACAAAACAACGTTATAGATATTGACACTTATACACGAGTGAACATCTGAAATGACGTCATACTATGTGTAAACAAAAGGTTTACCGAGAACACGTTGTTAAAATCGTTGTTATTTGAACTGTGTTGATAGTTATTAGTTACTTACGTAATGAAAACGTTAAAATATTCCTACATAATGTATTTGGGACACAAAAAAATAACTGTTGATTGTTGAAATTGTTTAAAGCCGTCGCCATAATAATGGCTGCATATGCAAACTCAATGACACGGCATGGCCTGTTTAAAAACCCTGCAGAAAACTGTTTCAACTTACCTTTCAGTAATCCAACCGTGAATTCTACAATTTCATAGTGACCATTGAATAACATGATTAAGAAATCAATTTTATTTCAGTTTTGAGTTTTCTATCGGCGAACAAAAATGCAGAAAAATGCCGAGTCCATGCTTATCACGTGATGTCAAAACACGCCAACCAAGCGCGTTTTCACAGAAAGAAAGAAAAACGAAAAAGACAGTTAAACAATTTAAAGATTAAATAGTCAAGCTGGAACGCAAGATAATTAATTTCCATGGGTTTTTCATTACGGGAATTTCGATCTCGAGTGAAAATACGTCCACATAAACAAACGAGTGCGTTATTGAACTTTATATAGCATACCAAAATAATGTGTTGATTAGAATTTGAACAACAAACGTCAATCTCACTGGTGAAATATACATTATCCTCCAGTGGCTAGTTCTGTGGAAGTAGTGCATGATTAGGAAATATTTCTGCTGTAAAACATGAATTAAATGCACACGCTGCAACCTGAAGAGACGTCGACATCCCTCAAGACTAATATAACATTATTAGACCCCACCACTAGGAGATTAGCGTCCAACTGGAATTAATAAAACGTACTTATTATTAAGAGCACTGTATCTGTTCTATCAGTTATATGTGTTATCATACATTTCTTACATTACTATTGGATAATTACTAGTAGATGCAGAGAAAAAATGTTCAGATGTATAACGTAACTCTGGAAGTAGTTGTGACTGACGCGGAAATAAATTATCTGAAAATGTATGACATGTCTACGAATTCGGAATTCCGTTTTTAAGTCACAGGGAAATATCAGGAACTCTGTTCAAGATAGATGCTACAATGTAATAAATTGATTATATAACTTGTGTGTTCGCAATAAATTGATAGGGTAACGAATTATTTGAATGGATAGTTGGCGTGTCTCCCATATTGTGAAAGATTTCCGGATAATCGTCAAAGAATATCTATTTATTTTGTATTATGTAACTCCATTTTGATCACAATGTTACAATCCTCCTCATTAGGATTTGCGTTTGAATCTGTGGTTTCTATAGGACAAATCGTCTCATTTTTCTACTTACCACATGATGAGTTATATAATCCTGTAAAGTCGAAAGCGTCTCATAGAAAATGGCGCGTCTCCAACGCCCGGAAGAGTTTGAGAACGGGATACCAAATTATTTGCTTTTCGATTATGTGGAAATATTGAACACGGTAGGTTGTAGCCCTATTGTCAACCCTTTTGGTTTTGTGATGTCGTTGGCATTTATTATTGCTTTTGCCTTCTTGTTTGTCTGTTTGCGTGTTTGGTTCTGTGTTTTGTGTTTTGTGGTTGACTGTCCTCCTTGAATGCTAAGTTCCCTGTCCGATCTTTTTATATTTCTTTTTAGACCCGCGTAATGCAAATGCTGTGAATATATAATCATCGGAGAATTCGATTAATCCTCACTTTATTTTACATTAAAGTTTACATACTTATAATGCTTATAGCACAAAATTGTTATTCTAATGTCACAACCGTTAAGACAAATATGTATGTATTTAAGAAACGTAGACATAATAATGTATGTTTGCATTTATTTATTAGTTTACATGAACCTGGCGAAACGGCAGAACATATCATGTAATTATATTTTTCGAAAATAGCGTTCTGAAGCGAAAACATACTATGCTTTTGAATAGCCTTAGTAGACAACTAGCCTATGCTATGCATTTAAATGGAACATCTGTCACCGCTTTCTTGTCTAAGACTGATTGATATTGTTAAAGGTTACACATGCACTTATACAGAAAAAAACACCATCCAAGATTGTATTTAAAACATGAATAAATATATGTTCAATAGATCACATGTTAGGAATTCCATTAAAAGTGTAAATAATCTACATATTCACCAGTTAACTCCGTCTGACTATATCTCATGCCTTCCTCAATCGCTCAGATATCTTTCAGAACGCTGGTTATATATATAGCCGATCATTGTTGGGGCTGTCAACAACATACCAAACTAAATTCGGATTTACATATTTATCATGCTTATAGCACAACATATTCCAAAGCGAAAACAAGTAAGGGAGCACGGAACATGTTAATATGTGGCGCATTAACAGGTACAGCAGGTTAAAGGATAAAACACACATTTGTACAAATTATTAACGCGTTTTTTGCGAATGTCACACATTTTAACTGCATTAAACATTTCCAAAAACATCTTCTCTTGTCGTTGACCTCGGCAGCTCAGTGTATACATCCTTGGGTTTAGAGCTACATATCTCTGCCCGATTAGTTTCGCATTCTTGCGGAGGAATGTATGAGAGGAAACAACGTCCATCAACTCATATCCCTATGAGGTTACTGTCTCTATATAAAATAATATGATTGATGTGTTAAAAGAAGTAAAACCCCATCCATGTATTTTATTCTTTCGGTAGCAGGCCAGCTAGAACAGTCTACTGTGTTAGATCTACAGACGTAAACAATGTCTACGACAAGTTGACGTGATGATTATAGATACATATTATTTCAGTATTACATATTTTTATCAATTGAATTATTGAATGGTTATCGCTTTATAGATTGAGCAGCCCACTTCTGTATTAAAGTCGATCTGTTTTCCAAAGTAACCGTACCATACAGCTACTTGGAGTTATATTCTTGACTTTGCTCAACCTATTACTTTTTAAAATTGTTTAATGTCATAGATATTTAATTAACATGTTTGCTTTTAAAAAATGTGCAAACAATGCATCAATTACAACTGTTAACACACTAAATAAAGCTATTGAGTAACAGTGAGGTTTGATACTCCCAGCGTCCTGTTAAGCCATTTACATTTCCAAGGCGGTAGCAATATCATCAACGCTTTTATGTTTGTGATGTAAAATCTTGCCTTTCATTCATTTGTTTGTTTTTTGTGCGTGTTTGTGGTTGACCGAGGCCCTTAGATGCTACATTTCCGGTTCGACTTTTATATCCACCTTTACATTAAATGTAGAAATCCATTTTAAGAGATCAACATGTCATCGAGTGAGCCCGATACTTATAGTTAGTCCATTATCATACTCTTTGTCTGCATGTCATGGTATACAACATAGAAAATATGTTTTTATCGTACAATGCAATATCATTGCGTTTTAAACAGTATTTTACTTCTACCAGAGATGCAGATTGACCTATCCGTGTGTGTTAATGTGTGGTTATAGAATTAGGTATTCAATAAATAATAGACAAACATCAAGTTTAGTTAATTCTTTGAAATAATAATAACGTTATATATTTTATCGTATATATGCGTTTTTGTGAGTGTATTAACTACATTATGACACGAAATAATGTATATCTAAATTGAAATAAATTATAATAACAAAATACAATTAATTACACGGGTGTCAGCAGTAGAACATTAAACCCCTTTGAAGAATTCAGACCATGGGTTTATTCTTGTTGCGTATATATTATGATTGATTTATACATTTCTATATAGTCCTTACGTACGTATAAAAAACGCGAACCCTCCGTCTTTCCAGTATTTCAAAACACGTTTACGCTACATAAATGTAGAACAGTAGATGTATTTGCTCATACTATTACGTGCTTTCAAGGATGCTATCAACGATTTTGTGACAGGACATTTTGTCATTTAGAAGGATTAACATATCCGTTAGGAGAAACGATCGTTTGTAAACTATATAACTTTGAGATTGAGCTAAACGCGATATAAATAGGAAATACATGTTGGTTCAAGAATTCCCTCATTTTGTTCAGCAAACCTTAGAAGCTTGCAATTCATTCATATTTCGAAAAAGAGATAGGAATTGGGAACATTGTGATTTACAATCATACAGCAAAGATTCTAGCATGACAAGAATATGCATTTATGGTTGTTAACGTTGCTTTCTTATAGTGTTATCACGTGGGTTTCTAACTAAAGAATGAGCTCAGTACTTAATAGTGAGGGAGCACTGTAATACCCGCCATAGGCACATGACATGAATAATCACACAGTCACACTATACTGACATCGAGCTGGCTAGTCCTGGTATTACCCTTTATAATTATGCTGAACGTCAAGCAAACGAGCGCCTAGAACCGTGTTTTGGAAGTGTGTGTTTGGTTTGGCCCGGTCGGGGGAGGACCCAACACTACTCGCAATTCGATACCGCCGCAGTTTAAGACGTTTAAGACGTTTATAAATTGTGTAGAGCATTACGTTTTTTATTTAATATGCTTTAAATATTATCTCCATTTCATGCCGCATTTGAACTGAACTTAAACAAATGTCATCAAATTGCTTTATCAGCCGGAAGTTCTTGAATCAGAACGGTTGTGACATGCATGGCAATCAGAACTTCTATTCATTCCGATCTGAGCTCGAACGTTTATAAATATCGGTGGTACATTCTCTAATCTATTGTTTTCTTACTTGAATTTTGAATAGGTGGTTCCACAACTCCAGCCTTTAAAGATTCTGAGTATTGTTTAATCATCCTTAGGATATGTTGCCTCATTTTTAAATATTTTTTTTACTGTTACTTGTTATACGCAGGCTTCATAACCTCTGCTCCCAACTAAATTCCATTTAGGTTATTTCGCCTTAACTTCTTGTTTTGGGCAAAGCGTCTTGTTAGAGACTTGGGCCATACGCCGCTGGCCATTAAATGGTGTGAAAATGTTTCATTGAAGATTCCATGTTTACCGTCATATGCATACCATCTTCAAGATGGTTCAAATTTCGGTCCATTTTACTTTGTAAGTATTGAGGTCTGCTCAACCCGGGGCTTGAGGGCTTGAGGGCGTGAACGGTAGCAAGCACTTTTAACTACCATTCATTAAGTCTCAATAAAACCGTGACTGCAATATATTTCGTATTTATCGAGTTCGACGATTTGTATTTACTCTCTATTCATACTGTTTTTTTGCGTGTACAGAAAACTGTAATTTATTGGCAAAATATGCTATATGTGTATACAGTGTGAAGACTTGGGTAAAATATATAGATTCCTACTACGCGTACACAACGAAATGGAAGAGACTACTATTATGATTGAATTCATCTAAAAGGATTGCGACGTTTCGATCACTCTTAGATTTCAATTCAATAGTTTTGTATGCAGTTTATTATATAATTGTTCTCAATTATACCTAAATTTTATTGAATAAACGATTATTCTCCCTAGGGTTCTGACCTGCAGACATATGGCGTGGTTGTGCATCATTTTTAACAATGTTTGAACATATTTTTGTATTTTCGGATAAAAAATGTAAAGAACTGCATGCGGTTTGAACTTTTGTCATTTATATCCTAATCACAGAATGACATCGTACTTTTTATAAACTCCAGTCGAAATTATGTTTACAATTTCAGCACAAATTGCACGCATATCATATTATTTTGTTGTACAGTTTTTGTCAATAATGCTTTACATATCCAGGCTTATTATGTTTAAGAGTATAGAATACAAAATATAAAGGAGCACAGTCAATAGTGATAGGGCATACGCTACAAACAATGACATATATAGACTTACGTCTATATATCTGAGGAATCACCGGAGAGACAATTCGAGGATTCGTCAACTTGGTTGTTCGAAGGCTGTAAAAGAGTATGAGAGTGGACCTTCGGAAACGGCCGAACACGACACATACACATAATTGCAGTGTTATTAACCATTTTAAGTTTGTGGTGTCATATCTTGCCCTTTATTAATCGTTGTAGTTGTTGTTTGTTTCTGTGCTTGTTTGAGGTTGACAGTCGTCTCGGAATTCTACATTTCCTGTTCGACTTGTATATATACCCGTTATTGTCTCGACCTCATCTGTTTAACATTTAATTGATTCTAGATTACGGTGTTAACGATTCCTTTATATTAGGAATCTCCTAATGACATTTCCTCAAATGTTGCCTTAATTATACAAACAATGTGATATCCACAGAAACGTATAGAGATCTCATAGCGTTAATGATTAACTCTCGCCGATTGTATAATGTCATACAATGCTTTATAAATTAATCAACTAAATTAAAAACTAATTTATTATCAATTTCCAAAAAAACTGTATGTTTAATGAACCTCGGGATAATAGTAATCGATTACTCCGCAGTCTTTATTTATTTGATTTGTACATCCCATCGGAATTTCAACACGAACTTCGATACTGCCGAATATAGATCAGTTATATTGACTGATTATTTTTAATTGCGACCATCGTATAACAATAAATCATTTCCTTCGTATGCTATGTTTCACATTCATAATACATTTTTGAAACTCTATCATTTGATAATATTTTTGTATTTTCTGTTTATCTGTCTCTGAGGTTTTCTGATTTCGTTCTATTTTGTGTTGTTTCTTTGACTAGCCCATCTGCTTCGGGTGTTAGCACTAATTCAGAGTAAGTAGCCCATATAAAGTGCCAATTTCGAACGAACTCACAGGTTCAGCGATGCTTTAAAAAATAAATTACACCATTAAAAAGAAAAGCACATTGACAGTCAATAATCACTTCCAGACTCATTAATGTGCATGGTCTGCGTGCAATAAATGTATTTAATAATAAACTCAGATGGTTCGATCTCTCCAGTGTTAAATTGGCCAGATAAGTAAACTTACCCAGAGTCCAGTTCGTCAAACTGTTTGAGTTAACCAGTGTCCATTTGGCCAGATGGTTAAAGCTTTCCAGTTCTCATTTTGTTAGATGATTTAAGTTACCCAGTGACAATTTGGCCAGATGGTTAAAGAAACCAAAAGCTCAACAATGTCCATTAAGACATGGGGTGAAATCTCAAGTAGGATTTATTTGGACACTGTGCCAATCTGGAAAAAAGTTTGAAACTCCATCAGAGTCAATTTGCACAGATGGATGAAATGTTCAAGCTCTAGCCGTATCAAATTGGACACATTGTCCATTTGGACAAATTGTTAAACTTCAAGCAGGGTTCATTTGGACAAATGCTTAAAGCTGAAGCAGTCTCAAAGGATAAAAGCCTAAGCAAAGTCCATTTGGACACATGATTAAAACTGATGTGTATGTTGATATTGTACGTCTTAAATAAATAACAACTTCTGTAGGTTTCATAACCTCTGCTCCCAACACAATTTCATTTAATTTTATTTCGCCCATTGCGTTCTCGTTTAAGGCAAAGCATTTTTTAAGAACTTGGGTATATACGCCGCTGGCCACGAAATGTTGTAAAAATACATCATTGAACATTCCATGTTCAACGTCATATGCATATCATCTTCGGGATGGCCCAAATGCTCGATCTGTTGACATTTGAAATGTTGAGTTCTTCTAAACCCAGGTTTAGAGGGGGTGAACGGTTACAAGCATGTTTCACTACCGTTCATGAACAGTCTCTATGAAACCGAGAGTGTATTATATTTTGTATTGATCGTGCCCATTTCATACTCTGTTTATAAATGTATATGTAATGTTTACTCATGTGTGACCATGCTTTCTTTTGAATGTAGTATTCTTACAAAATATACCGATTCTTCAATCGCTCATGTAAATTAATGTATTAAAACATGTATTCGTTTTATATATAGGTTATGCTGGAACTAATGTTATGACATTTACTTTGATGATTCCAAGGGATCCCCTTATCGGTATTTATTGACATTCACACAGGCGTTTCTTTAGTGCAGTGTGGCGGCTGTGAAATTTCAAATCAGTAGTATTATTCCTTACTTGTCCTTTCGGATATTCAGGCCTATGTGTCCAGGCTTTAAAGTAGAACACCGCTAAAGCAATCGCTGTGATTAAATTAGGAGACATAATCAACATACACTGAAGATGCAATACAAGACTACTCACAACTCAAAAATTATTCTGAACTGGATATGAAAATGCCAGCATTTAGTCTAGCATTTATTGGCAATTAGTACACTGTGACGAAAATTATTTATGTATTGGTAACTGGTGGGCACGTAATACATATAGATGTTACGGGCATAGAATCTGGAATAATGTAAGGCGTTTGTCTAGAAATACCGTGACATCAGAGTTAAACATTCCAGTGTGTGTGTATGTGTGTGTCTGTGTGTGTTTGTGTGTGTGTGTCTGTTTGCGTGCTACGCATCGCTTACATGTGTTATAAAATAAACTTAGATGTATGCCTCCGCGCTCTGGTATGTTACTTTTACCACTGAGCAACATTAGCGGAAAATAACTGATATCACGTTTAACCTTGGTGGTTTAAGAATATATTCAACCATGACATTAGTCAATATTCTAATTGGTTAAATTCCATGTATACATTTATAATTCCTTAATTTGTATAAAAGAGTATGAGAGTGGACCTTTGGAAACGTCCGAACACTCACACAAATCATGAGTTAATTCTAAAATATTACGAGTTTGTTGTAAGATTTGGAGTAAAAAGAAATATAAAAAGATCCGACAGGGGAAGTTGTTTTAAGGTGCCTAATAAACGGTACAACAACTTGTTATATGTTCAACAGCATTTGTGTTGTTGGTACAATGTATTAAACTCAGCAATGTCTTCTAGACCACAATCTTATGCTGTATAAAACCAAACAGGTAAAAATAGAGTTGCCATAACGTTTCTATAATCAAACGACTCGTTTCTGGTATAAGTATCATCAATACATTGTTTAAATTTTTTACATCTTGGATTAGAGTTAAAAATTACCATAGTCCGGTGTTGTATAGTTGCATCGTATTATTATTCAGTAAACAAAAACAAGTAATCTACTCAGTCTATTTCGTAATGGGTTTCAGCGATATTAGTCTAAAACGTAGTGAGTACCTGCCTGATAAGTCTAAAGTATTATGAGTTTTCAGTATAAAACATAATAAGTTACTTCCCCTATCAGTCTAAAACATAATAAGTTACTTCTCATAGCACTCTGAAGTTAACTGTGTGAATGTCCTTTTTAAAACGTAATCAATTGCTGTAGTTCATCAGTCTATACAACGTAATGAGTTACGTCACTTATCAGTATAACTTTAGTGAGTAAATGCCCTTATCAGTATATAACATAAGTCAGTAGGTAAGTAAGTTCGAATATAATTTCTTTATTTAAAAAGGGTGACTCAATTGGCATAGCAATTCCTCACCGAAGCCCTCTCAATAACTTATTTACATATATAATACAAATAAACGTGATTTGTGAATTAGCTGTAGGCATACGTATGAATACATATCAAAGCATTTATTATGACTACGCGCTATTTCGAAATGAAACGCTGTCTAAAATGAGACTAAATATAAACATACTACAATGTATACATAAAAGCAGACACATTTGTATAGTGTATACATCATTACTGCTTTTAACAATATGTAAAAGCAGCCTATGCTAGATTTAGAATCGATTGTCACTTTTTATATTTCAAGCATTTGTTGGAGAACATGTTCAATTATGTAGACTTTTAATTTCAATGGGAATACTATTCCATACTAAAGTTCCAGAAAATGATAAGCTTCCTTTGAATAGTTCGTTATTTGGGGTAGGTATTATGAAACTTATATCAGTAAATGATCTCAGTTGCACTGAAGTCCTTGGCTCTTTGACTATATGAATATGAAACAAGTCGATTAGATATTGCGGAGACATTTGATTTGCTATTTTATACATGATTTTAGCTTTTTGAAGAAATCATATAAGGAGTAACTGATATTATCAGTCTTAAACGTAATGAGTCACTAGTTAATTTAGTCCTTATTTACTTTTAAATGTAAAGAATTACGGCCATTATCAATATAAAAAAACCACACGCAATTACTGCCACTGTCAGTTTTATTTGCCAATGACCGTTCAAAGGCGGTAGCCCTATTGTCAACCCTTTTGTGTTTGTGATGTCGTTTGCATTTATATTACTTTTGCCTTCTTGTTTGTCTGTTTGCGTGTTTGTTTCTGTGTTTTGTGGTTGACTGTCCTCCTTGAATGCTACTTTCCCTGTCCGATCTTTTTATATTTCTTTAAACCGTTATTAGTCAATATCCCTATCACCCTTAAGCTTAATAAATCATTGCCGTTATCGGTCTAACACGATATGAGTTCTTGCCCTTAGTATACTAACATGTAATACGTCACTGCCCATATGAGTTTCAAACATAATGAACTACTGCATTTACCATTCTAAAACAAATCAATTACTTCCATTATAAGGGTAATGCAGGCGTTATCTTAAAGTTTACTGTAACAATCTTTATAAAGCTGTGTATATATGGGAATATTGGAGTTGATCATAGAAAGTTCAAAGGTAAATGTAACAGTGAATTTAAACTTCCTGTTCTTATTGTTGTTATCTTACGTTATTCATTGTAATTATTCTTGTAGCAGGTATATCGTTTTTTGAAGTATGTCAAATGTTTATTAGCGTTGAAGTCAGTAGGTTAAAGTTCAAGGTCACAGTGCCTTTAAACAAGCCCTTGATCATGGTTTAATTTACGTGTATGCTTTTTCAAAATCTAAGCCACAACTAATGTAAAACATTTGTCGGTGTATCTAAAACATCATGATTTATACGACTGCACAATTTCAGAAAGAACAATTGAAAGTGTGAAAGGTACAAAATATACCTGTACCGTTGGGAATTTTGTTTTTGTACTTAACTATTAACACTACTGTACACAAGTATAACCACAAGTTAACATATGCATTTTTGTTTGTTTGAATGGTATAACGTCATTTTAGCATATGTCGAGTGGTATAGGCAGATCACCCACTGTTCCTGGGTAGAACCAGTACTGTTTACCTTCCACATCCGTAAGAATCGACACGTTCTCAACACATGCAATAAGTATATACTAGTATATATTAGTAACAACTATTCCATTTATAATCCCCATATGACTGTATTTCTTGTAGCAAAAGAAATGGTGAAAGGAACACCGGTTTATTGACACATATATACCAAAAAACACATACAAAACAATTTCGCAAAACACTATATGATAAATATCTTCTGCGAACTGCATTGTATTACAACGAAAAAACACACATTATTGTCTTATTTCATTTGCATTGCTCTTTTTCATTTGAAGCTTTATATATTTTCGATTAAAACGAGTCGTCTTCTTTAATGTAAATGATAATAGGCCCATCCCTTTCGCTATTCTGTTGGCAACAGTGTGGATTGTTATTTCCCAAATCGTGCTATTTCCGATAAATTACCTTCCAGTTCTAAAATATTGACCACAACGAGACAGAATAAACGTTATATCCTATCATCAGAGGTTAGCCATAATAGTTAATAAGTATGCAGTGACAGTTAATAAGACATGTATTGTTATCAATGCTAGTAATAATAACTGCGTCTAGCTAGTAAAATAAATCAAATAGGTTTTACGAATCATCTATAAATGTACTCACTATTACCAGTAGAAACGCCACGGACCTATAACATATCAGTTCTGTTCGCATTTTAACTCCGCGAACATGGACTATTTCTTTGTATTTTACGGACTATTTTACGAATTTTCAATTAAAACAGACGCCATTTATTTACACCCGAAATTGGGCGCGCTACCTCGGCGAGCACTACGGGTACCTATGGAGTCTAACCACACGCGTACAGTGTTTCATACCGTAGATTATGTAAAAACTAATACCTTACCGGACGAAATAACGTCCCATTATGTGTCAACACGATGCAGTGTTGGTGACTGACAGGTCACCGTGACATAACTTGACACGTGGAATTGACATGTTGGTCAAATTGGATTTGGGATTACTGTCTGCTGCTAGAGGTCCATGATCAAGGTATTTGTTTTATCATTAAAATGTGTTTGTTAATAAACAGTACACACCACTTTTAGATCGTACATATTTAGACATAAGCCAAATATAGTGCCTAAAAAAGTGGCGTATACTGTATAATAGAAAGTTTATATTTTTCGTGTACTCCGATCTTTCCAGTAACTGGATGTACTGTGAACTGTAGAACGTTTCGTGGAATAAAACAATTACTAGTAGAAATGCTATCAATGTCCCCCGCACCCCCGCCCACCCAAGTACGGTTGATGTGGGGAGGATGGGGTGGGTAGATGGAGCGTGAATACCGAAAACAAGGAGGGGGTAAGGAAACTAGAAACCCCCTCCACCCCCACCCCTCAGATGCATGAATGTAAATTGTTAGCGTTGTCTCTTTATCGTTATGTTATCCCCATTTTCTCGCACATTCGTGAATACATAATCGATACAACTACCATCGAAATAATGTAAACAGCCATTGACATGTCAGAGTAATATTTATGTACAGTAACATAGATCTACATACACATATGTGTACATATATATCCATGACAGTAAGTAGAGTTTTGAGTTTTCCTTTATAAATATGTTACATTATGTATAACAAAGGATAAACTCTGTCTGTTTGATCATTGACATTGGATTGATGTTGTTTTTCAGAGAGGCCTCAACAGTGAATCGTGCCCTTGAGCAATTCTAAGTGAATTGATACTTTCGACTTCAGAATGTCAAGCCGAGTTAAATGCCATTGGATCATTTTGAGGTGGGAGCCCTTTTAAAAAATGTTTACACTTGTGTAGTTCTTTAAATGGAGCTTGTGTTATGCTTGCACGGTGCTGTTCAAAGTTACAGTAAAACATGTTTTCGGTGATAATGCAGCGTGATTGTCATATGAGCTCGTTAAACTACATGTACTGGATACATGCGAAAACAAGTTGTGTTAAAGGGACACTAGGCAATCTTTTTTTTTTTTAAACTTCTGGAGTTTCGGTCAATTTTTCTGCATAATTTGCATTAGGGATCATTAATAGTATTTATTAGAATAGTCCAGAACTGTTGATAACAGTGCACCTATAATATAGTTAAGTATTTGATAGAATAACGAAGACAACATGAAACACTTTTATTTAATTTTTAATGCAAGCAGGTTTAAATTTAAAATGTTACCAGGTTAACAAATGGAGATGCTAATGTTAATGCTTGATAAATACTTCAAGAGTGCCGTGTGTCCCTTTAACATGAACTAATTACAATATTATTATGGTCTATGTGATGGGTCCCCAATTTATTAAAGGGACACAGAGCAAATTTTTCAATCTTGTGTCTGTTTTACACATTTTCACATCAGAATAGACCACACATCTACAAAAGTGTCTTCTCAACTGCCCTATTTAATCGTGTTTTATTACTAAAACTAGCGGCATCACCAGGTTTTGAGATAGAAAATAAATAGTTGTATATTAATGTTTTCTCCCCATGTAAAATGACCTTACTAAGTCATTAAAGTAAAATATTCTATCAACAAAACCTGTAAAATTTAACAATTTTAGATTTTTGGCAAGAGTTGTATTTTATTCCCCTTCTAGTAAAAATGGCTTATAGCGCATTGCACCATCTGTCAGATTTAACTTTCCTTATAATAGATTCTTGCTGTAGTACTGTTGGGTGAAAAATACATTAAAATTGTTCTGTAATCATGTCAGGTCAATCATATACTCGTATGACACACAATATAATATGTATTGACCCTTTATTTGATGTGCCATTTACTCAGTTTTGGTCAAGGGACATTTATAGCATACCGGCTTTGAATCCAGTGAACACGGATTCAAGTCTTACTGGCGCTACTGGTTTACTTCGATGTATCCTGCTAGCCCATTGTGTCAAACTGTCCCATTCTATTAACATGCCCTAGCTCCCCCTAGCAACACCTGATTCAAATTGAATACTGTACGCGACTTATTTTTACTTTTTCTTTTCTTTCAGGCTGCACGTCATGTGGAAGAAGACTCCATGTACACCACTGGCCAGAGTCAATGCTGAAGTTTATGTTCGCTTAATTATTTGCTTAATAAAGTATACATATGAACTAAAATATTGTCTTTATAAATATGTCTTCCACCACAAAGTGGTAGGTGAGACAGATTATATTTGGCTTTTCCGTTCGTCCGTCACAAATCTTGTCTGCGCTATTTGTTGGATTTTTACGAAACTTTGTAAGAAGTATCAGTATGTGCATATCAAATATTGAAGGTCAAGTGCGCCGTGACCAAATAATGATCATGAAAACCCTTGTCTGCACTGTGCACTTCCCCAGAAGCAAATCTCATCAAAATTCATGGTTTGAGTGCATTTTGTGAGAGAATGATGCCTTTTGATTTTGATGTCATTAGGTCAAAGATCATTGTCACCGTAACATGATAATGTAAAATGTTGTAAAGTGTAAGTCAAATATCATGAACTTAATGGATGGATTGCTTCTGGCGAGAGGGTGATCCTTTTGATTGTGAGTGGGTCAACGGTCAAGGTCACAGACCGGATAATGTCCGTAATGAAACTCTTTTTTACTTTCTCTAAAGCTAATTTCATAAAACGTCATACTTTGACTGCCTTTGGTGAATAATCCCTGTTTATTTTGAAGTCAGTAGTTGAAAGGTCCGTTACCATGACCGGAAAATGAAAAGTCTTGTCCACACAGTTTTTCCTTTTACCTAAAGCAAATTTCATAAAACTTCATTGGTGGACAGTGGAAAGAGGATGATCCGTTTGATTTTTAGGTCAAAAGTCAAGTTCCTGCTGACATCCATTATCAAACATTTATAAACAAGGATAAGCATATGGTACAACACACATGTTATAATATAACTATATATGCCCTATAAAGATAACAGACCCGCACTTTTCGGATTCACGCGTACAGTGTTTCACAACACCACAAACCATTGACACAATTTCATGTCCACATATTTATGTTATGCAATCTTCGAGTTTACACAAAATCATTTTTGTTACTGACAGTAGCATGTCTGTTACTCGTCAGTCATTTACAGAAATAAATCGAATTTGATTAAAACTGCGCATTCGCAGCTATATACAACTTAATCAATACGGTATAGAGGGTGGTGGGGGTGGCATGAAGGGCGGGGTTGCAGGGATACTACCGTAATGGTGTCCTTGAAAAAAACTGCGAACATTCTACTCTAATAATTCATTAAATACAGAACAATGTTGAAATCAATATATCTCTTAAAAAGGATTTCACAAGTTCATGGTTTTATATCCCGCGTGTACATTAACTTCGAAAGGCGATTGTTCATATTTTAGCGAACACGGTGTACTTTGTTAATTTTGGGAAAAAAAAAGTACTTTTTTCTGATTGACTTTAAATTTTGGTTTTTAATAGTAGACATGTCAATGAACACTTTCAAGAAAACAAAATTCATTCTCGTTGTTAAAACTTCATTTTTTTGCATTTTTTTCGGATTCAGAAAATTAGCACTGCAATATATATTTTCACCATCCTCATTTCCTTTCCCGACGTACCGTTGCAATTTGGTTTGTTAAAACCTATTCCGAGCACTCCGGCATAAACCAAAAGCATGTATAGATCAGAAATTTAATCTGGAATGCATGGATACATACATTTGAAATATATGTATTGAAATAATGGAATTATTTTAATTTTTTGTGTACCCAGTCGCGTCTGTAAATGTATATGCGTTATGCCGTCTTTGAGTCCGTGGGTCATGTTAGTTAATTTTGGGGAAAAAAAAGTACTTGTCTCCGATTTCATTAAAATTTTGCATATGGACAGAGGAAAGATTTATCTATGCGTACATGCATTTGTTTTTATTCTCGCTTCTAAAATGACGAAATAAATCGATTTTGATTTAAAAGCGCATTGTTGGCAATTTAAACCTTAAAACAACCTAAATTCATCCCTTGGAAAAATACCTTTCACTATTAATGGGAATTCCATATTATTACTTTAACAACGATCTGTGATTGTGTTTTGTCATAATCACAGTTTATAGATAAGAGGTGTATAAATCTGACCAGTGAATATTTTCCCAATAATGTCATTTTGTTATCGATTTTATCACGTGACCTTGTTTGATAAATATTCCTACGCCATAGGGCTGGCGTTCCTACTGTACAGTAACGACAGAACAGCTCCGTGCAGTCCAGAAGCAAGGACATGACGGATGTTCAAGGGTTAAAGGGGCACAAGCCAATCCGGCTTTAATCAATACAATACTCAATATTAAGATTAACACCTAGAGTTTTTAATAAAGTATGATTTTCACATTTAAATAAAATGTAATTTAATTTTGGACTTTTCAAAGTTCCTTAGTTATTCTACCAGGAGCGCATTTGTGTTTATAAGTTTTTTATTTTTTCTCACATTAACAAAACTGTGTAATAAAATACAGCAATTATCGGAGGTCAAATCTAATTCTTGTTTAAAATAAAAGGTAAATCGAATCCTTCACATTCAACTTCTTGCCACACCTCAAACATAAAAAGCAAAACAAGAAATGCCAAAGATGTGTCGCCGTTTTAAGGTGTGTTGTAGACGAAACGAAGCTCATTCATTAGCTCAAGGTTCCGCGCTTAATGTCCCAATCACGACCGAGTTATACCATAAGCACGATATAAGAATTACATGGATAGTAACTTAGAAGTTCAGCTGTATTTTGGCGAGTGTAAGAAGGGTGTTAAATGCTGGCCTCTGGCGAGTATTTATCACTATTTGACACGGGCCAAAATACAACTGAAACTAAGTTACTAATCATGCAATTTTTTTTATCCTACAACTGTTTTAACTAACATAATTTTACCCAAAAAACAATGGAAATGTACATTTTACGACTGCTGCCGTCAAAATACAAATGGAGGATAGTTTGTCAGGGGTAGTAACTTTTGCTAAAAAAACAATTCGGCATTTAAATATATATATATAGATAATAAATGCAAAATACTTTCTTTTGATAATGTATTGTATTTCTGAATTGATAACCATAAACAGTTTGTGTATATTTGTAGTCTCAATGGCTGATTCCAGACTTTTTAAGTCATCAAATAATAGCGCATGTAGCCACTTGCATAATACAGAACTTGGACGGAAAATATTAGGTTAGTAGAAAGTAGCTGTAGTTGTACAGTAGAAACATTTAATAAATAAAAAATTATAAGTGTATTCTCCCAAAATATGTTTTAATTTTGTCTTATTATAATGCATCGGTTTATAACAATGACATTCACTGAGCAGTTTTACACTAATTTGTTCATCGCAGCATAATCCGCATGCAGCGTGTGTTACATTCATTCCGGCACAGTGTGATCCGTGATGTATGATTCTTGTCTCGATAAGTCGACATTAGTATACATGTTTCACTTCACATAATAATGCTTCTCAAGCGAGATGGGGAATGCATGTTATATGTTAAGTTCCGTTGTATAATACAACACAAATACAAAGATGTGTGCATGCTAATCTTTTACGAAATGTCATGAAACTGGTTTAAACATTTTTTGTTTTTAAAAGTTTAAAACATTACCTATTCTGCAAATATATTATAGGATTAACACGGAAAAAAATACTTATATTCCTTACACCATTCGATTTTCTTACTTGAAAACAAATGATTAACGCCAATATTTAAGAATTTATTTAAAAGGAGTGAAAAGGAGTGAAAACAAAAACATTTCAATTGTTGTGCCATTTATTTAACTAACTTTGCTTATATATAATTACTGTTTACTTTTGGTCAGTGTCATACACCACTGGGTCAGTATCCGTTTGTATATGTCCAACAGCTTACTACTGAACTAGGTATTATATCTCAAGAAACTGCCATAAGTGTATGGTTCTTATTAATTCATGGAATAGCCAGTAATCAAATCGTTTCATATTAACCCAGGTATTAGTCCGCGGCGTGAGACAATATGATATACTTTGGATTATGTCTTACACTAAGCAAATATGAACAACTTACTTGATTACTTACATAGAGTGTATTGACGATGTTTGTTCCATTCCTATTATCATTGAGACAAATAAGTAATAGATAGAGTCTGATCTCAGCGAGTTGGCTTATTTAAACACCGAGATAACCAACGAGCTGAGACAGACTCTATCTTTTTTGTAGCATATTGTACTGAGTAACACTGTGAGTCATAGTGACCGTACTCTAAATTCCAATATCTGGTAGTTGTAGTACGGTATAGAAAACTCATAGGGAGTTACCAGACGTCATTTTACTGCGATATGTTTGGCATGGATATTCCCTTAACCTCCACTCCACCCACCTTCATACTGTGCGTCTGTCATTCCTTGCTTGAGCGGCTCTATACGTGCCATTTGATAATTTATCGCCCTGATTCTCAGTCTTAACCCGTCTTTGAATTGAATTTTATCTCTATTTTATCGAGTCATCTATTTGTATGTTATTATGTGTGCATTTTATGTTCATCCAAGTGTGTTTCTATGTTCATCCAACTAATTGCCAATATCATTTACAGTTTCAATTCAAATTTAAAATAAATCGTTGACCTTCCGTCAGAGAAGTCAGAGAAGTACACAACTATACCATAGTACTTGGTGATTTCCTTCCCACTTTGAACAATAATAAACCTCTCAATTACCCTATTTCCATTTTCAAAATAAATTCTGGACATTTAAAAAGTATGAAAGCAATAAATCCCCACAATGCTATATCCTCTAGCAAACTATGCATACTTAAAAGGAGATATAAGTATAACATAAAATTGATCATGTACATATGAATAAATCAAACAAAGTCCTAGAAAGCAACAAAGCAAGTACTCAATATTTTGCAGACACCAGTTTGAGGGCCTCTATTGACTAATGAAGAATTTGTGTAATTTAATTTGATGATATGATTATACTTCTTGATTCAAATTCCTCGGCCATTTGTTTAAACAATATAAAGTTTACCAAATACAAAGAAAAACAGATGCTTGAATACGGACGGAAATTTACAATGTCACTTTCTTTCGATTACATTCACAATCTCTATAGACGCCACTTTTTGTTTTATTATAAATCCTTACTCCTCTTGCGATAAAGTCGTCCAGTTAAGTCAGTTCTTCATTAGGCATTAGGTTTGAAAGTGTAATCAAGAAGATTAATTTCTCTTTTTAGAATGTCTCAATGAGATTGCTTTCTTGTGTTTGTCAGATGGTGGCGTTTATTATGTTTAATTAATAATTTAAAGCTCCCAATGTGTAACTGATAAATGAAAAATCGAACGTCCATCCTGTTTGGAACACTTTCATCCTGCAAGCAAGTTAAATGAACAAGCATGTGAAACATGTATTGCAAACATGTGATATACACTGATTCATGTGCATTTTTGTTGGTTGAGACAATTATGCTGTCAGTTTGTAATCCTATTGATATTTGTAAATGAGTTGACCCAAGCCTGAGTAAAGATTAAAATACAATAAATACAGAGACTAGAATTATACCAAATGACACCACCTACCAGATAATTATGTAGCGAAGGAGCAAAATGTAACAAAATGGCGAAACTAAGTGGCATTTTAAGCGGGTTTACGCCAAACTATTTATCAAGAAATCTCGCGATTCAGGTACGTTATTGTTGCATTACTTTCTTAATATTCGGGGAATCGTTTTAAACTACAACGAAAAATACTCAGATTAGAATTATCAAAGTGTACACGAGACACGCTTTCTTTCATTGTAAAAAATGAGATATAGGGTCCTATAGAAACCACAGCGTCCGAACGCAATGGCATCGTAGGTCCGCACAGTACTGCAAACAAGGACTTGATAACACAATGAAAGAGACAAAAAACAACATAAAGGTTGGTGAAGACAGGGTTACCGTCTTAGAACGCTCAGTAGGCAATAAGGCCTACTGGTTAGCTTGAATCGATTTTATATGCGCACAATCCTCGCTATTATCCTGTCTTCAGAGCCGAAATAGACAAGACAGTGTAAACAAAACTACATCCCATCAAAAGGAATTCTCTACATCCAGAGAAACTAACTAAAGAAACACATACCAAATAATAAACATCCCAGGATGTATCCAGAATCGTACTGAACAACCATAGTAGTTGCATCTAAAGAGAAAACCAATCTAGGGTACAACTATATTAACAATATATTGTGAGAAAAATACATTTAGCACATATAATGCATGTCGATATACAAATCTCTATATGTTCGGGGTCAATGGTACAATGACATAGTTGCGACAATTTATAATGCTACAAGTAATTTGAAGAAAAAATGTCATTGATAAAAAAATAAAGCAAATGTGTTGGTAACATACGGAGAACTTTCATATTGTAATGCAACTGAGTTTATACAAACATATTAACAACAATTATGATCTTTTTTTTTTTTAATTTCATTCCCTCAAAGTAATCCCCATGGACAATTATACATATTTTTAAACGACAAAGAAAACGGCAATATTACTTGGAATCTTTATTCCTAGTTTACGATACGTCAGTAGTTAAGCTGACGTATAGAACAGCCAACGTTTTTTAATTATTTAGGGACGTATCTTCTCAAAAGTTACAATCTTTCATAGCATCCGTCCACGTTGTGCTCTGACTAAATATCTTTGCAACGTGAATGACGGTTCTCTTCTAGACATAACACGCCAAAGTATTGATGACATTCTAATGTATAAACATGTATAACAAAAAATGCCTATAGCATCTTCGTTTCCAATAATGGAGGCGCTCTTGTTGTGCATGGATAAATTCGAATGACATACTAAGAGCGTGCTTAAGCGTGCAATTGCATATTTAGTTTAATGCATAGTTTTTAATAAAAAGCGGAATCCGCAATTTACACGATTTACGTGACCAGAAAAAATGATGTAATATATAAAATGCAGGGAAAACTAGTAATCTACATGACATACTTTAATATAGCTTCTAAAAATAAAAATTATATTTTTTTAAATGTTATTCTGGAGGCATTTAAGATTGAAATCGGATTTATTTTGCAATTCATTTCTTTTTTTGCGTAAAATAGATAATAATCGTCATGTTAAATCCTCTGGTAACACGTTTAATACTATCGTTACTTCGACCACATTTTCTCATGGTATACTCAGTTGTTATTTATAAAGACTTGAATCATAAACTTTGCGTATTGAAAGACAGATGCAAATTATGTTGGCATATTCATTTTAAAATATGACTATTTGATTCATTCATTCAATCATTCATTCCAATTTACATTAATTTGTCATCTGCTTATAATCGTTATGTAAAATTTGTAGCATGGTCGGTGACATTTCCTTTGCTGAATGCAGAGCAATAAACCGTTTAATTTAGATTAACTAAAGGGGCGTGGCTTTACCGTACTACAACTACCGGATATTGGAATTTAGAGTACGGTCACTATGACGTCACAGTGTTATTCAGTACACCATGCTACAAAAAAGATAAAGTCTGTCTCAGCTCGTTGATTATTTAGACCCCTCGATGGGCTACGCCCATCTCGGTGTTTAAATAAGCCAACTCGCTGAGACCAGACTCTATCTATTACATATAATGCGGTGTAAGGCGTTGTCGTGGTTGTCGTTTACTTTACTTATTTATAACGGTTTGAACTCTTGTTGCTTTGGCTTCTGCCAAATCATTGAGTTCTTCTTTCTATGCTTTTTTATATATCATATATACATGATCATTTATGTGTTTTACTTATATCGAGGGCTGGCGTGGCTCATTCGGTACCGCGGCGGATTTGTTCAACCCTCCGCGGTGCCACAGAGTTGTGTCGGTGTGTTCTTGGGCAAGATACTTTCTCTTAGCCTCGTCCGTCGGATGGGTACGTAAAACGGGCGGTTCCGTGTATCGGTCTATCCTCCGAGCACGTTAAAGAACCATAGGAATCTATTCGATAATAAGAGGAGGGCACGGTTCCCGGATTCCTATGTATCCTTCCCCTCTCTCTGGAGAGGCTCTAAATAACCTATACTGTGTTGATGAACAACGTTCTTTAATTCATTCATTCATTTACTTTTATCACCTATTAATGCTGCCTTGCTTGTTAGAAATTATAACCTCTCGGGAATATCTTTATTTACACTGTCCCATTTATTGGGATGACGTTTGGTGCAACCTAGATCTGGTTTAAACTCCCAGTGACTTTTTTGTCAGTGAACGTTCCAAGGCGGTAGCCCTATTGTCAACTATTTGTGTTTGTTATGTGTTATCTTGCCGTTATCCATCTTAGTTTTTGTTTCGTTTTTGTGTGTGTTTGTGGTTGACTGTTGTCCTTGTATACTACTTTTGCTGTCTGATCTTTTTATATTTCTTATATCTACTTATAACAATTTTATGTTTTATTTAATACGTTATTTACGAATATTTCTTTCAAAAACGTAACTATCAATATGCGTCAATACTTGTTTGTATGTATTTATTTCGTTTGAAAATGCATATGTTGATCATATTTGTTTTTGATTGTCAAGACAAATACACTGACAGGGTCACTCTACATGGTGAAGATCCGTTTTGGTCCTTCGAATGGTTAATATATGTCATTGTCGAAATATAACTCACTCCCCTATATATTAAAGTTCGTTCTCCTGAAATCATAATCGTTCCCGAAATAAAAGTTTTTCAGATATACAGGTTCAAGTCCCCTTTCACAGCGATGTATATAATAATTGGAACGACGGTTTGATAGTTATGCTAAACACGTTAAAGGCGTAATAAATTGAAAAAAAGATGTTGAGATCTAAAAGACGACTTTAATGCATTTGGACGGACTCATATCATCAAGATGCCTAACCAATAAAATGCATATAATTGTTGATCGTCTCCAGTGCTCAGATGTAATTACATTTTCCTTAAATTATTCGTAGCGTACTAACGGCGCTTAAGTATAAAACATACTAAACCAAACGTTAAACATAGACTGGTTTCGCAGTTTACCATGTACAGTTATAAATATCAAATATAAGAAGCAGTTGCGCTACCTTCGGCCACCTACTTAAAGACATTTCACCAAACCTTCTGAAACGATCAACCCCTAGTTATACTATGCTATACAAACATGGTCGTGGCCATTTGGTTGACTCGAGAAAACAATCTTCACATGGAAAAATGATGAGGACTGCCAATATACAAAAGTTTGTGCATGACAATATCCTATGTGGCCACAAAGCTATCCATTTGAATTTAATCCAGGAATAATTTGTAGTATTGTACATCTATTGATGCTTGTCTTGACATTATAATAAAACCTGATGTATATCAAGCATTTAACACACACTGAATACTTGAACTCAATGTATACTTTCTGACAGAAGTAAACTTTACACTGCACTTTTTCTATTTGGGCCGCACTTTAAAACTGACCTCTATAATAAAATAAATGTGCAGTTAATGTTATGTAGGGCAATATCCTTGTTTGGTCAAAGGCTAAAACAGTTAAGATCGCTCAGGAGAAATATGTTAACATTATAAGGTCAGCGGAATATGATTGTGTCGATGGCACGTTTACGTTTATTGCAACACTACCCACACCAAGTAAGGCCTGTGGTTTGATGTTACTAATAGTCAGTTAACTGTTAATATACAGTTATACAGTTAACTGTTATACATTTCTAACTTTTTATTAAACCATTTTTCTTTTAAGGGTTATATAACACGTCTACATTCAACAAACCTGACTTCTATGGTGATGTGAATTATAAACTTCGTAAGATTCTTGGTCATGATCACTTTCATACTATCTTTATTAAACTTGTTAAAGACACATTTCCCAACGCTACTTGGTCAGTGAAAAAGCATGGGAAGCTTGAATATTTACAGCCAGCACGCTTCATGGCTGATCAACTCAGGTATATAAATTTAGGCCCACTCTTAGTTTTTTATTTGTATAGCATTGCTATATTGAGGGTAAGAATTTCTTAACAACACTTTGTAATTTACTTTAATGAAAACATATATGTTTATAATTTAGCTTTTGAATACAAACCTTATCTGGTATTTCTTAATTGTTTTAGACCAAAAATCAGAGCACAACACAATACATATACAACATTCTTTAATGTGTTATTATGTGTACTCCTCACAAATGCTTTATTGGGTGGGCCTTATAATCTGAAGAAAAAATGAATATCACACTTTGCTCATGCAATTGTATGGCTAACAGTGATTTACAGTTACCTATAGAAATTCTCTCCCCCACAAATACAATAGGCTCGAAATATGTCTTTAAACATTTTATCAAAAGGGGTTATGACCCTATAATTTTGCAACGTACTGCATGCTTGGTGGTGGACCCTTTTATATTTCGCAACTATGCTTTCCTCTTTCATTGTACGATGACCGGACAGGCTGTGGACCCTATGATGACGCCTACCTAAAGCCCATTGGGACGG
Organism: Cyrtodaria siliqua; assembly: GCA_037043455.1. NCBI lineage: Eukaryota > Metazoa > Mollusca > Bivalvia > Adapedonta > Hiatellidae > Cyrtodaria > Cyrtodaria siliqua. The sequence goes on from JAWPHD010013375.1 coordinate 32,792, forward strand.
TGGCGTTTGATGTTTGTCTATGATTTTTCTTGTCGTGCCTTTAATGGTTTATTCTAGTGTTGCTCTGGCTTCTGCCAAGTCATTGAGTACCTTCATTGTGGCTTTCTAGGCTATTGTTTTTTGTATTATATTTACACGAGCATATTTGTGTTTTACTTATATTGCCTATTGATGCTGCCTTGTTGGTTAGAGATTAGATCATGGCGGGGTTTTCTTTATTTACACTGTCCTGTTTTAATGGGATGACCGTAGGGTAAGTGTGAGGTTTGGTGCACCCTAGAACCGGTTTAAATCCCCAGTGGCCTACATTGCCACTGACCGTTCCAAGACGGTAGCCCTATTGTCAACCCTTATGTGTTTGTGATGTCGTTTGCATGTATTATTACTTTTGCCATCTTGTTTGTCTGTTTGCGTGTTTGTTTCTGTGTTTTGTGGTTGACTGTCCTCCTTGAACGCTACTTTCCCTGTCCGATCTTTTTATATTTCTTTTTACTATGGGCTCAGTCATTTGATATATGTACCTTTTAAGAATGTACGGCAGAGACAGTGTATCATAAAATTACTGATACCACACAGACGGGTCATTAAATTGTCTTTAGATCTATTCATCCTCAAACATGTCAAATGCAATTATGTTTGCCAAATCCAATGTATAATTAGGTCTCGAATGTTTGGCACGCAATCGTACTCGATAGACGTGAATATTTTGGCATTGGATAACACTACAATGACTGACCTGTAAGTGCGTTTTTTATTAAAAGACAGATCAAAGGTATAGACATGTTTCATTTAGGTTGGTGAAACAGGTATTCATTGTTCATGGTGCTTTTTGGATCAATAGGTGTATTTGTTTCCCTTTCTGGCAACAATTAAACCTGGCTTAAACCCATAACGGCTTCCTTGCCACAGATCGTTCCATTGTAGTTCCAGTTTTGTAAACATGTTTATCGTCTAATATGGTGTCTCATACCATACATTCAAAAGTATACATGTACATATACAGTATATGTACAAATACAGACCGTTTACAAATACAGGTCATGTACACACACATTCCATGTACACACAGCCCATGTAATACTGTCCTTGTACACATATAGCCCGTGTACACATACAGTCCATGTAGACATACAGTCCATTCACACATACAGTTCGTTCACACATACAGTTCGTGTAGACATACAGTACATGTACACATACATGACATGTACACATACGGTCCATGTACACATACGGTCCATGTACCCATAAGGGCCATGCACATATACAGTCCATGTACACATACAGTCCGTTTACATATACAGGTAATGTACACATACAGTTCATGTACACATACGGGCCATGTACATATACAGTCCATGTACCCATACGCTCCATGTACAAATACAGTCCATGTACACATACAGTATATGAACATATACAGTCTGTGTACACATACTGTCCATGTACATCTTGTGTTAATGGTTGTATTATGTGACTGCTATATGTTTGTACGACACTTGTATTTATTTTCGTGTAGTGTACAACTTTGAACAGTGGAAACTCCTGGGGAATTATTTTATACAGCAGTCAGTCTAAAATGGAATTATTCGAGCTAGTATAACGGGTCCTGTCGGCTGGTTTGGTAAAATAAATTAATCCAGCTGCCAAGAACGTATTATATGACTAGACTAACATCTTCGCTATCGTAAAAAGGACATAAAACAGAAATACCGCTTGGAACGTTCGATTCAACAGCAGCTAAGTTGCTGTAGGCCATAAACTAAGTGTGAATGCCAAATTATTTGGTTTATTTTAACTCATAATAGCATTTCTAAAGACGATATGTTGCAATTGAAGGGAACAATATTACCGTTAAATTAGTCTTATTTCGTCCTGCGTTAAGTGAAACAACTGAGTGGTTTAACAATTGTATTCTTTTTCAGTATGCGTCCAATTTAAAATAGGCTGAAACATACAATATCGGTATTATAATTAAACCATTTTGCCCAATTACCTACCATTTTAATGCAATTATTTTTGTAACGAGCGTCGTACTTTTAAATACGATATTGCGATATTATATTGACCAGATACAGTTTTAGATTGTAAAGTAGTTTTGCATTATGTTGACTGGCTTGCGTTATTTCCAACCTTAAAGGAATTCTTTTATAGTCACGTGTTAACTACACTAGTCTGTCTTTACTTTAATTTGTTGTAACTAACAATTATGACCGCTATCTTTGGTAATACACCATACAATAATAAGATATGGACTAATATGGAAGAGAGGACCATTGTAAACTACAACGAAAGCAGGTAAGAACTGCGCTAATTTAAAAGCCCAAGCAGATATATCGATATATTATGTTCAAACATACTTAATAAAATAACAGATTAATATTATTTTTTCTTTGCGGAATTTTAGAACGGTGAAATTAAAACAACTCCTGGTGCATTTGTTAAAGTCTATTATATCTTGTATATTATGTATCATTACATTACATCTCGTGCTCAACAATACACTATGGCAACACGGCCAACTTAATATTTAAGTCAAACCCGATAGGAGTTTATATTATTTAGGTAATTTATTTCCAAATAACATAATTTGGAAATGAAAGTATAATTGATGCATATTGTCCAGTTTTAGATTTAGTCGTTTATTGACAGGGCCTGATGCTCCTGAACATGGATCGGCCCTGATTAACAAATTAAAAGGCCCAGAATCAAAACACCTGTCAGTTTCACTTGTCCCATTAGTAGTATAGAAACTAGCGGTTTTGGCACAGTTTTCCCCTCGGGGACCCCCTCATGACGAGATGGTAGATTTGCATGTTACGGCATGTAAAACAAGCTAAAATCGTTGGAAAACTGATCGAAAACAACAATCAGTTACAAGCCGAGGTGACGATGTGTTGTAAGCCGCCCAACACATTTAAAACTCGTTTTGCAAACCCCCTTCGGAAAAAAACCGCCTGAACCGCCAGTTTCTATACTACTCACAGGATAATTGATAATATGGCGTGTCACTTTATTCAAATCTAAACAGGCGTACACTTCCAGCCAAGTGGCTAACCAGATTTCAAAATAAGCGGTAAAAATGGTTTTAATACAATCAAACAAAGTCGGAAGGAACAGGACAATCATCCTCGTCATCGCTACACATATCACGCCCAATCATAGAAGCGCATATTTCACATTTCAAATCGATAAGTTTTTCCCTGATTTCATCAAGGTTTTTAAGATAATAATCCATTTCCGATCGTAATTGTTTTCGTTTATTAATTTGACTTTTATCTAGAACATCAGCATGAATCACATCATATTCTACTTGACCTAGCTTACCTGATAGCAACAGTTTTCGATATTTTATTTTGTAACTCTTCAAGTTGTTTGCATACCATTTCTACACGTTTTTGTTCCATTAATAATATAGTAATATATTATATTTTCTTTAACGCACAAAGAGTTATTGTATTAAATATTCCAGAACTCTTTGAAAAAGTTATTGTGCAATATATTCCAGAACTCCCCGAAAAGATAATCTTAGGTCCAATCCCGGAGACTTCGGAAAAGAGTTATCGAGAAATCCAGAACTCCCCGAAAAGAATTATTGTATTATATATTCCAGAACACTTTTGATAAAGATGATCTTGTTCTAAATCCCGGAGACTTCTGAAAAAAGTTATTGTGCAATCTATTCCAGAACTCATAAGCAACTCGTGGTTTTATAACTGAAAAATATTTTATTGCTTACTACAGCTATTTATTAGACAAAGGAATTGATATTAGTGTTTATGCTGGTTCAATTAAATATACATGATATAGGCTTAACAAATAAATATCTATGTAATATTATATAATGAGTATCCCAGAAATTGAAAAATCCCCAAAACAATATAGCAAGATTGTTAATGTAAATGTTATATGTAATGATCCACTCGTTCAACTGCGGGATACGGAACAACAAGTCATAGAGTTTCTTAAAACGGAACTAGCAAAAACGGGCGGATTTTAATTAAGTGTTGATTTAAAACACACTTTTAAAAACATATCAATGGAAAGCAAAGAAGCAGGTGCTACAACTACATATAAAACAGCTTACTTTAATTCCAAAGCGTTAACGATATTAACCGGAAATAGTATTGTTGAGTATTGTTGAGGCGATGGACAAAGCATGTGAAGAAAATATAACTAGAGTTGGAAATTGGATTCAGGCGGGAAGTGACTGGCAAACTGAGGTACTAGATGCGCACTACATAAATCGGGTAAAGTATACGGCTTCACCTGGCAGCTCTTATTTGAATTTACCTACAGAACTGCAACACCACAAAACAAGTTTAATAATTAAAAAAAATGAAAAAGATAACGAGTGCTTTAGATGGTGTCATTTGGCTTTTAAATTCCCTGCCAACAATAAACCTCAAAGAATGACAAAGTACAAAAAAGTAAATTGGAGATCTATATTACACAGGAATTACAGTGGAGCGCTGTGGTCTAGTGGTAGAGCGTTGGACCCATGATCCAAAAGTCGTGGGTTCGATTCCCGTCATTATGCGTTGTGTCCCTGAGCAAGACACTTTATCTGCATTGCTTAGTACTGATTCTACCCAGGAAGACATCGAGAGTGATTCAAATAAGTTCATAGAGTTTTCGTTACAATCGATGTAAAATAAATAAGTTTAAACTAAAGGAATAACATTTCCTGTTACAATTCAACAAATCCCAAAAATAGAAAAAAAACAAAAAAACATTTGTTTTTACATATTTGGATATGAAAATAATGATGTATAGTGATTACCCTTTGTGCATATCAAAATAAAAGCAGAGAACATGTGATATGATTTTGATCACCGAAAAAGAAAAAATCATTATATATGGATAAAAGATTTTAACAGGTTATGTTAATCAAAGATAACATTCAAATAAAAATTGTTTTGTAAAACATGCTTGCAGCGCTTTAAATTGGTGCTAAGAAAATATAAAGAAATATACAAATATCGGACAGGGAAAGCAGCATTCAAGGACGACAATCAACCACAAAACACAAAAACAAACACGCAAACAGACAAACGAGGAGGCAAAACTAATAATAAATCCAAACGACATCAAAAACACAAAAGGGTTGACAATAGGGCTACCGCCTTGGAACGGTCAGTGGAAAAGTAGGCCACCGGGGTTTAAAAATATCCCCGCCACGAACGAAAGAAAGATCATAGACAAACATCAAACGCCACCGTTCCAATGGGCTTTAGGTAGGCGTCATCATAGGGTCCACAGCCTGTCCGGTCATCGTAAAATTAGAGAGAAAGCATAGTGGCGGACTATAAAAGGGTCCACCGCCAAGCATGCAGTACGTTGTAAAATAATAGGGTCATAACCTCTTTTGATGAACTGTTTAACACGTTTAACAAAGATAGTATGAAAGTAATCATGACCAAGAATCTTACGAAAGTTATAAATCACATCACCATAGAAGTCAAGTTGTGATAGTCCTTGTCGCAAAAGAGTCTTTAAATTACTTTTATATTTGGAAAGAAGATCAGGGTTACAATTTTGCAAAGGTTATACGAAGTTTATGGTAACGGTAACCCTGATTGAGTAGCTTTTTAGTTATACACAGATTACGAATATTAAAGTCCTCAACTCAAGTACAAGATCTTAAAAAACGAATAAGTTGAGACACATACACCCCATAAGAAGTTGCTCGGGCAACATTCTCATTCATGCGGGGAAAATTAACAATGTCCACATTAAAATCATCTCTCTTGTCATAGAATTTGCTAATTATTTCACCATTTTCAAATCGAGAGATCTAAAGAAATGAAGCGTTATTATCAGATATATTAGCTTTGTTAAGCTGAAGTTCTTTAGGATAAATAGTATTAACCAAAGTTGGAAAGAAAGGATTGTCAATGTTTAATATGTCATCGAGATACCGAGAGGTGTCATTAAAGGCTTCAATAACACCTGCCTGGGTATCTGGTGAAACACTCAACATGAAACTTCTTTCATAGCAAAATAAAAACAAATCTGCGACAAGTGGTGCACTGTTCGTACCCATAGGGATACCAACAATTTGTCTATAAACGATGGTTCCATGCCTGACGAAAATATTATCTAATAGGAAGATGAGTGCTTCACAAACTTCATAGCAAGTCTACATAGTATAATTGTCTAAACTGCCGTTAGTAAAAAACGCTTTAATATTATTACAGGCCAACAATGTAGTATTTTCTCTAGCGAATGTTTTTTGAATAAGATAAATTAGCTTGTCTTTGATAAGATGATGTGGTAAACATGGCGTTTATTGAAAATTTTATCAAGAACGTCTCCTGAATTTTTTATAGACCAAAACAAATTAATCCCAGAGTTTTCATAAGTTATATTACAATATCATTAAACGTGATCTTTAACGGCAGTAAGACAAGAAGTTAAACGTTTGGAGATGTTTGTTGTAGTGCATGCACTATAAATCGAAATAAGCCTGTTTGTATTTCGCTTAACGGAATACAAGCAGTAGAGATGCCAAACAAGGATGAAAATGTTTATTTGAAAAGCTACAACAGGCATATAATGGTTCCGAAGCAGTAACCGTAAGTATTTCTTCAGCACCAAACAATCCCAAAATATCACACACGGAAGCATACCTAAAACATATCATAGTTGCGGTAATTAATTTGCAACAGGCCTTAAAAAGGGTGACGCAGGTCGTACAGTAGCAAAACTCCATCGGAAAAGTTATGGATCATTGTCATATAACTGGAAAGTATAGAGGAAGCGCTCACGACATATAAGAAAAGGTGTTTATCCTTATGATTACCTGAACAGTTTTAAACGTTTTAAGGAAACTAAATTACCCAGTAAAAATAGCTTTTATTCTCAACTAAATGAAGAGCATATTTTGGATGCAGATTATGAGCACGCTTAAAAAATATGGAAAACATTCAAGATTAAAAATATGAGAGAATATCATGATCTGATGTGCTGCGGCTTGCGGACGTTTTTGAAAACTTTAGAAAAATGTATATTGAGTATTTCAAATTAGATCCCTTGCCATTACTTTAGTAGTCCTGGTTTAGCTTGGGATGCATGTTTAGAAATGACTGGAATTAAGCCTGAACTAATCACTGATATTGATCAATATTTGTATTGTGGATAAAGGATCAAGAGGCGGTACGAGTTTTATTGCAAACAGATATTCAAAGGTCAACAATAAATATATGAAAAACTATGACAAGAAAAATGAAAGTAAGTACATAATATATCTTGATGCTAATAGCTTGTATGGGTGGGCCATGTGCCAACCGTTGCCTACTGGTAACTTTAAGTGGGCTAATAAGATTGAACAAATAAAATCAAATTATTTTGTTGACTGTGATCTTAAGTATCCTGAAAAACTGCAAAAGTACAGTGCGGACCTACGATGCCATTGCGTTCGGACGCTGTGGTTTCTATAGGACCCTATATATCATTTTGCATAATGGCTATCCTCTTGCTCCAGATAGTTTAAATATAAAAGATGAATGGTTGTCAGATTATTGTAAAAAACTTGAAGAAAATGTTTGATTTGTGACCTTGCAAGGTTAATAAAATTGTGACGACGTTGAAAAAAAAAAGAAAAGCATGTCGTACATTTTAGAATTGTATAAAAAGCTTGGATAAAGGTTACAAAAATATATTGAATACTACCGGTTGACGAATTAGACATACATAGACTTTAATACTGCCAAGAGAACAGCTGGTAAAAATGCTTTTGAAAAGGATTTTTTCAAACTGATGAACAATTCAGTTTTCAGTAAAATTATGGAAAATTTGAGAAAAATAATTAATGTTAAATTAACTCACGAGGAGTCCTTTTAAAATATGCAGCAATACCTTCATTTATTTCTTGCAAAATGTTTAATTGAAATTAGTTGCCATAAACAGAATAAAAAGAACGACAAGTCTTAAATCGACCTTGTTATGTTGCCACGTGTATTTTAGACTTGTTAAAAATATTTGGTGTATGATTTTCAATACAACTATATTAAAAACAAATATGATAAAAAGCTAAATTTTTAATTTACCCGACACCGATTCCTTGTGCTGCGAAATAAAGGCAAAAAAACGTGTATGCAGAATTTTACAAGGATAAAAAAACTTTTGATAATTGTGATTTTAATGATAATAAAAAGGTTATTGGCAAAAATGAAAGACGAAACTTGTTGTATTCCTATTGTTTAATTCGTTTAAACCCATAGCGTGAAGTATTTTCTACTGTTCACCGGTAAACAATGTTTACTGTTACAACGATTGTGACGTCACTGGAAGTATAAAGATAGTTTTTGAGTTTTTCCAATAACGACACGCTTTGGCAATTAGAAATCTGTGGACGCTTATTAAAATACATTTGAAGTTATGTCAATCGTAAGACGGTTGGTTTACCAAACGACAATAAAAGAATGTTGCGAGCAGGATTGTTACTTTAAATCAAAACTGGTATAAAAATATAAATAAAAAAAAACAAGAAACATTATTTGCGATTTCCCCCCTCGTATATTTAAATTTTAAGCAAAACATTTGTTCGGTATAATACAATAAATATTGCTTCCCATTGAGGGTCACGTTGGATATTGTCAACCTGAAAGTAATTTCAACCGAGGCGATGACGAGGTTGACATTATTTTTCCGAAGGTTGACAATATCCAACGTCACCCTCACTGGGATGCAATATTTATATATTCTTATATGTTAGATAATGATGTTAGTGCCAAGAAATGCAAGGGTGGTAAAAAGTGTGTTGTTAAAAAAATCTAAGGCATGATAACTACAAAAATATTTTACTCCCAGCAACGGAAGCTCATCACGGGATGAAAGTTATTAGATCTAACAAACACAAGCTGAACAGTTATGTAATAAACAAAAATAGTTTGTCAGCTTATGATGATAAAACGTACATACTAGATAATGGGCAAGATACATAAGTAAATTCCATGATATGTACAGCGATGGTGAAGACTACTGTCCGGTTCCATCTGACTTTGCTTAATAATTTGAAAATGTTTTAGTTATTTACAAAAAAATAATAGATAGTGAGGGTTTGGGCAAAGTTCTTCCTAAGCGAAGGGCGATTAACATAGGTTTAATAGATAGTGGGGTTATGAGTAAAGTTTTTCCTAAGCGGAGGGCGATTAAGCAGTTTGCACAGTTGTAAAAGGTGTTGTCTGATACCAAATATGCCGTCACCATTTGGTGCTTGCATTTTTGTTGGGGCAGCTGGAGACAACTGCTAACTGTTTGACTGTTTGTCCCGTTGGAGAAAAACTGGCCATGTACCCTCAATATCTATACTACTCACATGTGCCATTATAACACACGCAGATACACATATATATACACATGTGCCATTATAACAAACGTAGATACACACAGGTATACACATGTGCCATTATAACAAACGTAGATACACATATATATACACATGTGTCATTATAACAAACGCAGATGCACATATTTATACACATGTGCCATTATAACAAATATAGATACATATATATATATATATATATATGTGCCATTATAACAAACGTAAATGTAGGTACAAATATTTATACACATGTGCCACTATAACAAACGTAGATACACAAGTCGATCCGGAAGATGCAGCATTCACAGAACCTAGTCAATTAAAATCACGTACGTAAAATGAACTATAATTTCATAATTTAATTGAAATAAAGGGCATGCATGACACCACAAACAAAATAGTTGACCACAAGTGAACCTTATTGGAACTGCCGGTATCAACACAGGCCGCTATGATATAGCCATTAAAACCAAATAGGAAAAGCAGATTCAAGGACGACAGTCAACTACAAACACACACAGAAACAAAGAACAACATTAAAGATGAATGAAATACCAAATAAGACATCACAAACACAAAAGGGTCCATAATAGGGCTACCATCTTGGAACGGTCAGTGGCATAAAAGGCCGCTGGATGTTTAAACCAGGTTCTAGGTTGCACCATACCTCACACGTACACTACTGTTATCCCATTAAAACGAGACAGGAACTATTCTTTAGCCACAATGGCAGCATTAATAGGCAATATAAGTAAAACACAAAGATGCTCGTGTATATATAAATACAAAACACAATAGCTTAGAAAGTCACAAAGAAGGTACTCAATGTATATAAGTGTTTCACAAACTTCTTGGCAAGTCCACACAATGTAATGGTCTAAACTGCCGTTAGTAATAACGTTTAATATTAGTACAGGCCAAACATGTAGTTCTTCTCTAGCATTCTGGAATTCCGGATTTTAAATCAAAAAATGTAGTTCGTTCTCTAGCTAATGTTTTTTTGAATAAGAGCGATAAGCATGTCTTTGATAAGGTGATGTGGTAAAGTTGTTTAAAGTGTAGAGAAGAAATATAAAACGATCGGACAGGGAAAGTAGCATTCAAGGAGGACACTTATAGATGAAACTTGACGTATATTGCACAGTTTAGAAAGAACTTCTCCTGAATTTATAATAGACTAAAACAAATTAATCCCAGAGTGTTCATAAGTTTTTGCACAATGTTGTTTAATGTGATCTTTAACAACAGTAAGACTGATGTACAACCTCTGTATCTCTCTGTCTATGCTCAATACATTGACCAAACTGCATCCTGTCCACCTGAAATGTCATTCTGTGGGCTCAGCTTGATAGCTGTGGTCGTTAAGGATTCTTACATTTTAAATGGAAATCATATCAATAGTGTTCTTATTCTCTTGCAGACTGATGTAAATACTCGTCAGCATCATGTCACAAGTGTCAAGTGCCATAGCATCAACAAGACGTGTGTTTACACATGGGAAGATACATTTCGGTCAGACTGCTATATCACTATAAATTGCTTGCTACATTCATTGACAGAAGTTATAAAGGTATGTGTGTATATTTTTTCAAAGAATAAGATTGCTTTTGCTGTACTGTCGGCATCAGCATCAGGTTAAATTTACATCCAGTTTGTTTTATCTTTAATGGGTTTTACTAGTAGGCCAACTGAAGATATATACAAAGTTAGTGAAATAAAGGGGTGGTTATACATCTTAGTTAAATGTCAAGGTCACGTTGAAAAATTGTATTTTTATACGTTCTCTAAAGTGGAACAACTTTGTTTAGTTTATGGCTTGCCACGAAGCTGGAGTAGGCATATAGTGTTACCTATGTTCAGCTGTGGCCATTGTTTTACATTTAAGCAGTTATAACGTGGTAAATGCATTGATAATAAGGTGGTACTTATTGTTTGGGGCGCTTGTTTCAGCCAAAGGTTTTTCTGCAGTAACTTGAGCAATTTAAATAATACGCATACCAGTTATATATCATTAGAACTGTCATTTTTAGTGGTAAATAAAACTACTTTAATTTAGAAAATCGCTTAAGAAATAACTATTTTACAGCCAAACTGATTTTTGATGGGGCTTTTCCTATGTAAATTCCTTGTTGGTGGAAATTAGGAAATTCAAATAACTTCAGTTAGCCTGCATAATTTGCTATAAAACATTCAGGGTGTCTTAATTTACTAATATTCAACAATTTAATCCATTTTTGGATAAAAATACTAAAAAAATAAATTTTTCAAATTTTTCATGCAGCAGAACTTTGCATCATGAAAAACAACTATCGCGCATGAAATTTATTTGAAATCTTACTTCAAAAAAATGAACGTTAGTGACTTTAAATTTGGTTTAATTCGCATTATTTGTAAGGCGAACGCATTTACAGCCACGTAACGTAACGACGTCGTGTAAACAAAATGACGACAATATTTGCCTTACAAATTGCCGCCGTTTATACGGAAAATTGACCAAATTAAAGTGAAACTATCACGTCTTAGGTTGGTTATGTGATAAACACTAAACAGAATCTTACATTCGTGACTGTGTGTTATTGACTTTAATAAACTCGTTCGATAAAAAAGATGGGAAAATTCCGCAAGAGCCTCGTATCCTATCATGTTATCAAACTCGTTTACACAGTCACTCATATAAGATCCTCTATGTAACGTTTTCTGAAATTTAACCTAGTTTCAGTAACACATACACATTATGGTCTGAGTTTTTTCACTTTCTCTTTTTCACTTTTTTAATCATAGACCTTTTTCTGTTTTTTTCCTCTGTGTGCTTCCATTGCTGTTATAGCATTTGTTGTGTCTTGCAGTGGACGAAATAGTCCATATTCCGGCAGAGTTTCAACGATTGGAGTGACGGGCCTTTTCTTTGTGTTCCTTTCAATATCAAACAAATAACCTTCCCACCACTCTACTTGACTGGCTTCTAATCTACCTGCATCACAGTATTTTGGAAGTGATTTTCTAACATCCATCACTAAGCTTCCAACTTTATCACTAATCTGAACAATGAATGGTCTGTGGAGATCAACAATGAAGTCTGTGAAATCCATCACCTGGTATTCCGCTTCATTTGGCCAATCTTTGTATCTCATCTCAACATGATCAGAGACTATATGAAAAACAAAGTGATGGACTTGTAGAAATCCCGTCAACCTATATTCTGCAGCATCACAAATTGCTCGCATATCCCATAGGCTGGCTAGATGTTCCACTTCTGGTGCTGGTGTTGTGGATTGCACAATAGCTTCCTGCAACTTCGTTAGAGTTAGAGCATTCACCTTCAGTAATTGAAAACCAATCCTGCTAAAGACTTGATCCACATCCTCGTGTGTGTGTCCAACCATGAGGAAACTCATTTTGATCTGTAAAAAAACCTAAATAATTAAATTTCCAAACATTCGTTTTAGTTATGAAATCAAGCGTTCCTGGAATATAATTGGACAATGATTCAACATATGGTTCAATGGCCCACAGACCTTTATAGTTACTATTTGCTTAACAAATACACACACAAATTGTAATTAATTACAAATACCATAAATATTATTTCTCAATCAAGAATTCAAACAGACGGTGCGATTATATACCCCCTATCTTCGAAGGCATAAAAGCTAACCTTGGTGCGTAACAAAAATTATGAAATAACTTCTTCGTTCTTCGTCTTTATTCTTTTGATTATGGTATTTTCTTTTGGTGGTTAAGGGGTCATTAAGTTCCTTTGTATCAATACAGAAAAATGTATCTGAACAAAAATCAATGCTTGAATTAAATTGATCAAAAATTTTCTTCAATTTTTACACACAAAGCTAGTTGTTTTTAATTATGACACTCGGTGCATTCTATTTGAATCAAGAAGAGATGTTGCAACTAATCTTAAGATTTGAAAACGTTTTGCCAATATAGTTTTAACGGAAAGATTTGCAAAAAATATGTTTACGACGGGAAAGTTTTTTGAAATTGTTATTATATATGCTTCATATTTGCATGTTTTATTTATGTAACCGAGTTTATAGAGAGATTATCAACGAAGGTTTAACTTAAAATAAAATAAAACAAGAGGCCCAAGAGGGCCTGTGAACGCTCTACTCGCTAAAACAGCTCGTATATGGTAAAGAGCAGATAAAAAATGAAGTAACTACAGATTTAACAAAGGAAAATACACTATAGCATTTTCAACAAATCAAGGGCCATAACTCTTGTCGTTACTAACAAGATCTAGCTGGTTTTCGAAATTGTCCAAGTTTTTATTCACATAACTAGACATCATACTAGACATCATACTGAGGCTTCCTGCCAAATTTCGTAGACATCCAACAAGCCGTTCAGGAGAAGTAGCGCCGAGAAGAAATTAAAACTGAATGTCAAGAGGCTGTAACTCCATCAAAAACGAACCGGAAAAATACGCAATAGGCACAACTAGTAATCATAACTTCCTGTTTAGTTTCTTCAAATCCAACAGTGTAAACAAAAACAAAATTTAAAAAATAATAAAAAAGTAAAGAAAAGAAAAAATAAAATAAAAAAATAATGAAAAAATAATGAAAAAATAAATAAAAATTTAACAAAATAATATAGAAATAATAATAAAAAAGAAGTAAAATATCTGGTAAAGTTTGGTAAAGTTCAAATGAAAAATGAAGGCCCTATCGTATTAACGAGGCAAAATATAGCATTTTTAACGAAATCAAGGGCCTTATCTCAGCTCTTATTGGTCCGATTTGGCTGGTTTTCAAACTCGTCCGAGCTTTCATTGATACTAACAATCTGGTAAAGGCTTGTAAAGACTAGATAAAAAATGAAGGCAATATCGTCTTAACGATGCAAAATATAAACATTTTAACTAATTCAAGGGCCATAACTCCGCTGTTGCTGGTCCGATCTGGCTGGTTTTCGAACTTGTCCGAGCTTTCATTAATATTAACAAACAATCTGGTAAAGTTTGGTAAAGATCAAATGAAAAATGATGGCCCTATCGTCTTAACGAGGCAAAATATAGCATTTTCAACTAATTCAAGGGCCATAACTCCGCTTATTGCTAGTCCGATCTGGCTGGTTTTCAAACTTATCCAAGCTTTCATTGATAATAACAATCTGGTAACGTTTGGTAAAGATCAGATGAAAAAAAGGGCTCTATTGTCTTAACGAGGCATAATATAGCGTGTTTAGCGCAAGGAACATAACTCTGCTGTTACTGGTCCGAACTGGCTGGTTTCCGAAGAAATTTTCCAAGCTTTCATTAATATTAACAATCTGGTAGAGTTTGGTAAATAATCGATGAAAGATGAAGGCCCTATCGTCTTAACGAGCCAACATAGATTTTTAGATAAATCAAGGGCCATAACTCTGTTGTAACTGGTCAGATCTGGCTGGTTTTCGAACTTTTCCGAGCTTTTAGTGATATTAACGACATGTTAAGATTGGTAAAGATCGGATGAAAACTGAAGGCCCTATCATATACTAAGAACCCTGGGCTATTCATTAGCCTAAGCCAGTCGCCATAGGCTAAAAAAAAATTAAAATGGCAGTCATTTGTCACCGTTTATTGAAGAAGTGGCGAAAATGGCTAAAATAACTTTTTCGTGTGCAATCATGTTTCTATTGAAATCCCTGTGACACAGCCAAACCATCTTTATTATTAGAGTTCTGAAAAACTTAAATGAGGGTGAAATAATTATCAAAATCGGATGATAAACAAAGAAGATATGATCATTTGAAGTTTCTGTCGAGAAGGATATGGAAGCGGCCATGTGAGAGCTATGACATTACGGTTCTAAATTAACATATATATGGAATAATTATAAATATGAAAATTCACTGATTAATGGATCAGTAAATTTTCATATATATAAATATTCCCTATATGGTCATTTAGAACCGTGATGTCATAACTCCCAAAATGACCGCTTCCATATCCGTTTCAACAGAAACTTCAAATGATCATATCTTCTTTGTTTATCATCCGATTTTGATAATTCTTTCACGCTTATTCAAGTATTTCAAAACTCTCAATAATAAAGATGGTTCGGTTGTGTCGATACATACCCTTTAATAAAGCTAATATATCTGATAATAACGCTTCTTTTTCTGATTTAGATCTCTCGATTGAGAATGGTGAAATAATTAGCAAAATCTATGACAAGAGAGATGATTTTAATTTTGACATTGTTAAACATCCCCACTTGGATGGGGCTGTTCCCCGAGCAACTTCTTATGGGGTGTATGTGTCTCAACTTATTCGTTTTTCAAGAGCTTGTACTCGAGTTAAAGACTTTAATATTCGTTATCTTTGTATAACTAAAAAGCTGCTCAATCAGGGTTACCGTTACCATAAACTTCGTAAAACCTTTGCAAAATTGTATTATCGTAACCCTGATCTTGTTTCCAAATATAAAAGTAATTTAAGGACTCTTCGGCGACAAGGACTATCACAACCTGACTTCTATGGTGATGTGATTTATAAACTTCGTAAGATTCTTGGTCATGATCACTTTCAAACTATCTTTGTTAAACTTGTTAAAACGTTTATCAAAAGAGGTTATGACACTATCATTTTGCAACGTACTGCATGCTTGGTGGTGGACCCTTTTACAGTTCCCCACTATGCTTTCCTCTTTAATTGTACGATGACCGGACAGGCTGTGGACCCTATGTTGACGCCTACCTAAAGCCCATTGGGACGGTTTCCCGTCGTGCCCGTAATGGTTTATTCTCTTGTTGCTCTGGCTTTTGCCAAGTCATTGAGTACCTTCATTGTGGCTTTCAAGGCTATTATTGTTTTTTTGTATTATATTTACACGAGCATATTTGTGTTTTACTTATATTGCCTATTGATGCTGCCTTGTTGGTTAGAGATTAGATCATTGCGGGGATTTTTTTATTTACACTGTCCTGTTTTGATGGGTTGACAGTAGGGTAAGTGTGAGGTTTGTTGCACCCTAGAACCGGTTTAAACCCCCAGTGGCCTTTGTTGCAACTGACCTATTGTCAACCCTATTGTCAACCTTTTTGTGTTTGTGATGTCGTTTGCATTTTGTATTACTTTTGCCTTCTCGTTTGTCTGCTTGCGTGTTTGTTTTTGTGTTTTGTGGTTGACTGTCGTCCTGGAATGCTGCTTTCCCTGTCCGATATTTTTATATTTCTTTACAGTACAGTGACCAGAAACCATTTCTTACTTGCTATATAGTAAAAGTATAACGGGCAATAATTTTGCAAGGATTTGTTTAAAACAAACCATAATCAAAGTTAACCCTGTAGTTTGATGCCAGCAATATTTACAGCAGTAACAGACTAAATGCCTGAAACCCTTTTCTTTAAAATTAACAAAACCATTTACCTTATATGTAATTTAGTGAAAGTATAAAAGGCCCACAACTATGCCAATAAGTTCTCAAACGGTTTTCTTTTAAATTTGCCGAAACCATGCCTCGTGTGTGCATGCGTATGTATGTACATACATCCTAGAGGATTAGCAAAACAAAGCTTTCATGCTCTTAACAAGTTTTATTTTGACTTTACCTAGTGACCTATTTTTTACCCTTGTCCAAGCTTTCATTCTTAACATAAATGGCCCATTTAACAAAAGGAACCTATATACATGATCTTCTGATCAAGTTTGGTGAAAATCATATGAAATCTCACTATTGTTTGGGGCGCTTGTTGCAGCCAAAGGGTTTTTGGTCTTTTAAGATAAAATTAATCTACTACCTAAATAAGTTGTATGTCAGTGAAACAGACATTTTTAGTGGTAAATAAAAATACCTTACTTTTCAAAATCGGTTGGCGTCTGAACGTACCTATGATATACCATGAACACAATTGGTATTAACAGTTTTAACGTATACAAACACAGTGATTCGGTCCTCATAAGCGCTGATAATGTCCAAGTATTAGATTGAAAAAATAATGTCATTATCAAATCTGCTGTTTGTTGTGTATTTAATCCAACTACTGCAACAGCACATTCATTTTGAAACTATTCAAAGACGAAACACTGAATATTCAAGTCACACATGCAATACAATTCAGAAACTAATTGATACACGAAATAAACAAGATTAGTTGTTTATACGGTCATTATAAACTTAATTCGTAGTCTGGACACATTTGCCTGGGTTTCCCTTTTCTTGTTATTAATCAGCTTAAGCAATAAGTGTAGCAATAAAACGTGTAATAGATAGTTCCAAATTCAATTGTAATCATCCAGAGACTCTGTTTTGTTTATTTTCTAAAACACACAAGCTATCCATTTATGTTATCTTCGGACTGAGCATGCAATGACTAAATAAAATAAAGCTATGTGGTATGACGAACTGTATATTTATTAAACCATATTGATGACTATATCACTGTTGTGCACGTTCAACGTTTTATAAGATTTATAGCAGCATGTGATAACAACGATTGTGTATTTAAGGATTGTTTTTCATTGTTTGCGATTTTATCGAAGTACTACACGTCAATGAAGGGTCACACAATCTTCATAAAACGGCTTTGCTGCGTTACGCGTTTTTATACAATTTGTGACCCATCATTGACGTGATGTACTTCGATAACATCGCAAACAATGAAAAACAATCCTTAAATACACGATTGTTGTTATCACATGCTGCTATAAATCTTAGCTTCTATCTAGCAAATTAATAACTTAGATATTGCATATGTCATACAAGAAAGTACACTTGCTTATCTAGGAATGATCGCATGCAAGAGAAGACCGCACACTTTGGAATTTAAGGCGATGTCCATAATCAATAGCGTTAAAAAACAAATGTATAAGCTGTTACAAGTTAAATGATCTACCTTTAAAACTATTTGTTTTTGTATTTAAAATTCCATGTTATACCATGAGTCTATACTTAAGCTTGCAGTGCTGGACTTACATTTGCAAAATGTTATTATCGTAACCCTGATCTATTTTCCAAATATAAAACTAATTTAAGAACTCTTCTGCGACAAGGACTATCACAACCTGACTTCTATGGTGACGTGATTTACAAACCCTTTTGTGTTTGTGTTGTCTTTTGCATTTAATATTGCCTTTGCCTTCTTGTTTGTCTGTTTGCGTGTTTGTTTCTGTGTTTTGTGGTTGACTGTCCTCCTTGAATGCCACTTTCCCTGTCCGATCTTTTTGTATTTCTTCGTAAGATCCTTGGTCATGATCACGTTCATACTATCTTAATTAAACTTGTTAAAAAAGTTTATCAAAAGAGGTTATGACCCTATCATTTTGCAACACCCTGCATGCTTGGTGGTGGAGTTCCTTATTTCTATTTCGCGGCTCTTAGCAAGCACGAGCAAAAGTTCCCGTGCAATATGAATGCGTGCAATATCGTAGAATATTGCACGCTTAGCTCAATGCAAACTAAACGGGACAATATGAAAGTATACAATAATTTTTGTGTATTGTTAAGTGTCATAAAAGTGTATAAAAGTCAAGATATATAACATAACAATTGTTCCCAATACGTAGATATGTAGATTAGCTGCTTTATTATAATTATAAACCTAATATTGCACACAACCGTTTACCTCATGTTGTCATCGCAACAATAAATACATATAGCAATTTTATGGGTAGGTGTAAAGGTCGAACAGGAATGGTTGCATTCATTGAACATCGTCAACCTCGCAGTCAAAACAAATTGAAGTGTACTACCATTCTATGAAAGCGATACCATTCAGCATCATCTTTTAAATTTGCCGAAACCATGCCTCGTGTGTGCATGCGTATGTATGTACATACATCCTAGAGGATTAGCAAAACAAAGCTTTCATGCTCTTAACAAGTTTTATTTTGACTTTACCTAGTGACCTATTTTTTACCCTTGTCCAAGCTTTCATTCTTAACATAAATGGCCCATTTAACAAAAGGAACCTATATACATGATCTTCTGATCAAGTTTGGTGAAAATCATATGAAATCTCACTATTGTTTGGGGCGCTTGTTGCAGCCAAAGGGTTTTTGGTCTTTTAAGATAAAATTAATCTACTACCTAAATAAGTTGTATGTCAGTGAAACAGACATTTTTAGTGGTAAATAAAAATACCTTACTTTTCAAAATCGGTTGGCGTCTGAACGTACCTATGATATACCATGAACACAATTGGTATTAACAGTTTTAACGTATACAAACACAGTGATTCGGTCCTCATAAGCGCTGATAATGTCCAAGTATTAGATTGAAAAAATAATGTCATTATCAAATCTGCTGTTTGTTGTGTATTTAATCCAACTACTGCAACAGCACATTCATTTTGAAACTATTCAAAGACGAAACACTGAATATTCAAGTCACACATGCAATACAATTCAGAAACTAATTGATACACGAAATAAACAAGATTAGTTGTTTATACGGTCATTATAAACTTAATTCGTAGTCTGGACACATTTGCCTGGGTGTCCCTTTTCTTGTTATTAATCAGCTTAAGCAATAAGTGTAGCAATAAAACGTGTAATAGATAGTTCCAAATTCAATTGTAATCATCCAGAGACTCTGTTTTGTTTATTTTCTAAAACACACAAGCTATCCATTTATGTTATCTTCGGACTGAGCATGCAATGACTAAATAAAATAAAGCTATGTGGTATGACGAACTGTATATTTATTAAACCATATTGATGACTATATCACTGTTGTGCACGTTCAACGTTTTATAAGATTTATAGCAGCATGTGATAACAACGATTGTGTATTTAAGGATTGTTTTTCATTGTTTGCGAGTTTATCGAAGTACTACACGTCAATGAAGGGTCACACAATCTTCATAAAACGGCTTTGCTGCGTTACGCGTTTTTATACAATTTGTGACCCATCATTGACGTGATGTACTTCGATAACATCGCAAACAATGAAAAACAATCCTTAAATACACGATTGTTGTTATCACATGCTGCTATAAATCTTAGCTTCTATCTAGCAAATTAATAACTTAGATATTGCATATGTCATACAAGAAAGTACACTTGCTTATCTAGGAATGATCGCATGCAAGAGAAGACCGCACACTTTGGAATTTAAGGCGATGTCCATAATCAATAGCGTTAAAAAACAAATGTATAAGCTGTTACAAGTTAAATGATCTACCTTTAAAACTATTTTTTTTTGTATTTAAAATTCCATGTTATACCATGAGTCTATACTTAAGCTTGCAGTGCTGGACTTACATTTGCAAAATGTTATTATCGTAAACCTGATCTATTTTCCAAATATAAAACTAATTTAAGAACTCTTCTGCGACAAGGACTATCACAACCTGACTTCTATGGTGACGTGATTTACAAACCCTTTTGTGTTTGTGTTGTCTTTTGCATTTAATATTGCCTTTGCCTTCTTGTTTGTCTGTTTGCGTGTTTGTTTCTGTGTTTTGTGGTTGACTGTCCTCCTTGAATGCTACTTTCCCTGTCCGATCTTTTTGTATTTCTTCGTAAGATCCTTGGTCATGATCACGTTCATACTATCTTAATTAAACTTGTTAAAAAGGTTTATCAAAAGAGGTTATGACCCTATCATTTTGCAACACCCTGCATGCTTGGTGGTGGACTCCATTACAGTTCGCCATTATGCTTTCCTCTTTAATCATGTTAATCCTCGGAACCTATGATGACTTCTACCTAAAGTCCAAATGGACGGTGACGTTTGATGTTTGTCTGCAGTCTTGTCTTTTCGTGCCCTCAATGGTTTATTCTCGTGTTGCTCTGGCGCCTGCCAAGTCATTGAGTACCTTCTTTGTGGCTTTCCAGGCTATTGTTTTTTTAAATTTATATATACACGAGCATCATTGTGTTTTACTTATATTGCCTATTAATGCTGCCTTGTTTGTTAGAGAATAGTTCGTGGCGGGGATTTCTTTATTTACACTGTCCCGTTTTATTGGGATGACAATAGTGTAGTGTGAGGCTTGGTGCACCCTAGAACCTGGTTTAATCACCCAGCGGCCTTTTTTGCCACATGCCGTTCCCATGCGGTATACCTATTGTCAACCCTTTTGTGTTTGTGATGTCTAATTTGGCATTTTGTACATCATTCTTTAAAGTTGTTCTTTATTTCTGGGTGTGTTTGTGGTTGACTGTTGCCCTTGAATGCTACTTTTCCTGTTCGATTTGTATATGCATATTATAACACGTTTAACAAAGATAGTATGAAAGTGATCGTGACCAAGGATCTTACGAAGTTAGTAAATCACGTCACCATAGAAGTCAGGTAGCGATAGTCCTTGTCGCAGAAGAGTGCTTAAATTCGTTTTATATTTGGAAAGAATATCAGGGTTAAAATAGTAAAATGTAACAATGGTTTTACGAAGTTTATGGTATCAGTAGCCTTGATGGAGTAGCTTTTTAGTTACACAACGATTACGAATATTGAAGTCCTCAACTCGAGTACAATCACTAGAACAACGAATAAGTTTGAGACACATAAATCCCTTAGGAAGTCGCTCGGGGAACATCCCAATCTAAATGAGGATAATTAACAATATCAAAATCAAAATCATCTCTTTTGTCATAGATTGTGCTAATTATTTAACCATTTTCAATAGAGAGATGTAAATCGAGAAAAGAAGCGTTAATATTAGGAATATTAGCTGTGTTAAGTTGAAGTCCTTTATGATATATATTATTAACCCTAGTAAAAAAGAAAAGGGTTGTCAATGTTCAATATGTCATCCAGATACCGAGAGGGTATCAATAAAGGCTTCAATAACATCTCCCTGGGTATATGGTGAAAGACTCAACATGAAATCTCTTTCAAGCAATATAAAACAAATCTGCGACAACGGATGCACACTTCACACCCATGGGACTCGTCATGTACCATTAAGTGTATGTATAAGAAACAGAATAATGCTTAATTATATTAATACTGATTGCGTTTAAAGTTCGCGAAAACAACTACAAATCAGTAGTGGTATTACTAACTGTTCCTTTGAGATCATCAAGCGCAGTCTGTGTGACTTTACAGTAGAATATCGCTTAAGCCGGTTCTAGGAGGCGTGAGAGATATTGCACTTTACCTTACCTCTCAAGAACGGACTCAATAAAACCGAGTCTGCTACACTTATCTCTTGCTTGCGTTTGTTGCTTCCAATGGAGCCCCTTTTCAGTATTTAATACTTATTTTCCAACGAATGATACCAGGGAACGCAGTGAATTGTAAGTGCTTGATTCCATGCATAACGCCAACTCGCTTTAAAAATGAAAACGCAAACCATAATATTTATTTTTATTGGCAATACAAGAGTCAGTTCTATAGGTTATTGCATTTGTATGGCTAAATATTACTTGGAACGAGTTGTTTTGGCAAAGGACGACGAGCTTGCGAGTCGTCCTGCGCCAAAACAACGAGTTCCAAGTAATATTTAGCCATACAAATTCAATAACCTTTTTATTGTATACTTTCATATTGTTTTTGATCAATGTTAATTATATGACTATTACTTTTCATTGTATTTGTGTTATTTTTATAGCTTTTGATGGAATTCCTATCTTGCCATTCAGTTTCATTTTGTGTGGATGATTATTTTGCGCGAAAACGACGTCGACGTCGGATGACGTCATTAAAAACAACAAGCCATTTTCTAAAGTTTGTTTACCATTCGATAACGTTAAAAACAGTGGTTGAGTGACCATTTCAGTTATTTTATAAATTTTTGCCATAAAAGGTTGAAAAAAAAACACGTATTTTTTTGTTGACACTATAGGAAGGATTCCGTTATTTTTATTTGAAAGTAGTTCCTTATTTCTATTTCGCGGCTCTTAGCAAGCACGAGCAAAAGTTCCCGTGCAATATGAATGCGTGCAATATCGTAGAATATTGCACGCTTAGCTCAATGCAAACTAAACGGGACAATATGAAAGTATACAATAATTTTTGTGTATTGTTAAGTGTCATAAAAGTGTATAAAAGTCAAGATATATAACATAACAATTGTTCCCAATACGTAGATATGTAGATTAGCTGCTTTATTATAATTATAAACCTAATATTGCACACAACCGTTTACCTCATGTTGTCATCGCAACAATAAATACATATAGCAATTTTATGGGTAGGTGTAAAGGTCGAACAGGAATTGTTGCATTCATTGAACATCGTCAACCTCGCAGTCAAAACAAATTGAAGTGTACTACCATTCTATGAAAGCGATACCATTCAGCATCATAAGCGCAAATTGATATACGAAATAGACTTATATCAAAGATCCGTAAGGAATAAAGTATGAAAAAAATAACGGATGGTTACCAGTAGTAGCCCGAATTCTGTCTGACTAACACGTTAATCTATGGTGGCTGATATATGCAATCTCATCTTTTCGTTATTTCACCGCGAAATAACGCCGGACGAAATAACACCGGGCGAAAAGACACTGGGCGGTATAACGAAAAGACGAAATAACGCCGAGCGAAAAGACTGAAAAACGCCGGGCGAAATAACGAAATATCGCCGGCCGAAAAGACGCCAAGCGAAATAACGAAAAAACGCCGGGCGAAATAACGCCATACGAAATGATGACAAATAGTCAAAATGCCTTGCAAAAAGACAAAACACCGCCAGGTCATGTGAAGTCCGCCTTCGTTCATCCGAGTATCGGATCTCGATTAGAAACAACACACATATGCCAGGAGGTGTCGGTAACTTTGGTAGAATAGCGTGCATGCTCGGTTCCTCACAAGTTGATTGCTTGGACATGATAGCGTGTTTGGTGCTAGGACATCTGGATAGATAGGTAGGCTAGCGTTCTCGTTGATATGATGTGTAGTAGCCGTGCTCGATAGCGCACTTGGTGCAAGATGTGAACAACTGGGGCATGATAGCGTGCTCGACGCTAGATGCGGGTAGCTAGGGCATGATATCAGTTGTTTGTAGCTGGTGTATGCTAGCTTGCTCGGTGTTAGGAGGCGTGAGTTACTTGGGTAGGATAGCGTGCTATGAATTGCTTGGGTAGGATAGTGTGCTCATTAATAGTGTTAAGACACACTAATTGTATTGGTAGAATAGCGTGCTCGATGTTAGGAGGAATTAGTACTTTGGGTAGGATAGCGTGCTTGGTGAGGTGTGGATAGCTGGGATAGGAGTGCGTGTTTGGAGGAAGGTTGTGTGAATACTTTGGATAGGATAGCGGTTGGGTGCTAGGTTGTGTGATTATTTGAGCACGCTTTACCACCTCAGCAACCCACACATTCTAACACCTGTGAATTGTTTCGAGTCGCCGTCCGACACTCGGATGGGCAAAGGCGGACTCCATAGAACCAGTCGCGCGATTTTGTCTTTTTGCCCGGCGTTCTGACTATTTGTCGTCTTTTCGTTTGGCGTTATTTCGCTGGGCGTTTTTTCATTAGTTCGTTTGGCGTCTTTACGCCGGCGTTATTTCGTTATTTCACTCGGCGTTTTTTCGTCTTTTCGTTAACTCGCCATGCGTCTTTTCGCCCGGCGTTATTTCGAGATGAAAAGACGAGATGGCACATATCAGCCACCATATTAAGCCGATAATGTATCAGTATGTTCACTTTGTACAATCATGTCCACAATCCCGAAGGGTCGGTCTTCTTTACGTCTACTCCAATTATACCATATATAATCAACAAATATGTGAGTGCTGATATATTATAATATATGATGTGCTATTGTTATGAGTACTCGGTTATCGCATGTGATCATTCAATATTATGATACATTGTAGATAAGCTGGTGTTTATTTTGCAAAGCATAATTTAAAACAAGGATGAAATGGAAATAAAAAATAATCACATTAAAACCATATGTAATATTCTTTTACAGTTCGTCATTGCGCGATGACCAGACAGATTTGGACCATATGATGACATCTACCAATATCCAGAAAGGATGATTACGTTTGATGATTGTTGTGCCCTGAATGGTTTATTATCTTGTCATTGAGTGCTTGCTTTATGGCTTTCTAGGCGTTAGTTTGTAGATATATTATCATATGCGTGTTATACTAACAATATGAATTTTAGGCACTGCCTATGACCGAGCAGAGATCTTAGTCTTTTGTTTTTTCCTTTAAAGGACCACACAGGAAAACATCTAGAGGTACAGATACATTGTATCTCGACCATTAAAATAACACATCGATGTGTTAACTTTAACCTGCATGGATGACTTGGTTAACCGTATATTTAAATAATCAGTTTGTGTACGCGAAAGCAGGTACTCAAAGCTGGTAGTGGGTTACATAAGGAAAAAGTGGGAAATGATAAAAAGAAGGAAACCCATCTATGTTTAAAAGTGTCTAAAAATACTGTAAGATGTTAATGTCTGACCTGTAAAGTTGGAGGATGTATTACAGATTGAAAAATATAAGAACAAACTGTAACATAAAGAAAGAGGGTTAATGTAGACCACAAGTTGGACTGCACAACCCCCGAAAATAACATAATAATAGTACTGAGATATTACATTAACTAGAAAAACATTTGAATAACAATAACATGCAAGATACAACAACAGGTGAAAGTATACCACATAGGCCCGAGTCAGCGTGACAACAGAAAAAGGAGGGTGGTAGGGGATGGCAAGGGAAAACAGAAAACCCGGTGATCGTGTAAACAGCGACGCCGTAGTTCGAATAATTATCACGAATTTGTACATCGTCATCCTCATGCTGACTAGTCAGAAATGGTAAACTGCATGTTTAAATAAATTTTCTCATGTTCTCAAAAATGTCTTGTTTTAAACGAGCAGTTTGTTCGTGGTTGCAGGTGCCCGTAACTGGTTGTGGTTTACATAAGGAAGAAGTGGAAAGTGATACAAATACGGAGAACCAACTATGTTTGAAAGTGACAAAAAATACAGTAAGAGGAGTGTTTCTGACAGGTAATGTTGGACGGATTTATTACATGAAACTATTAAGAACAAATTTAACTGTAAAATAAAGAAAGGGGGTAATGTAGCTCACAAGTTGGACTGTACCACCCAAACATAACAGGTCAGCAAAGAGGAACCTGCAATGGTGGTATAACAAAACTGATGCTTACAATTTAAGATAAAGGTTCAAGTTTAGTTTCAAGTTTTATTTAATAAGTCATGGCTCGTTAAGAGCATGTGACATACAAAGAAATATAAAAAGATCGGACAGGGAAAGTAGCATTGAAGGAGGACAGTCAACCACATAACACAGAAACAAACACGCAAACAGACAAACAAGAAGGCAGAAGTAACAATAAATGCAAACGACATCACAAACACAAAAGGGATGACAAGAGGGCTACCACCTTGGAATGGTCAGTGGCAAAGTAGGCCACTGGGGGTTTAAACCGGTTCTAGGGTGCACCAAACCTCACACTTACTCTACTCTCATCCCATTAAAACAGGACAGTGTAATTAAAGAAATCCCCGTCATGATCTTATCTCTAACCAACAAGGCAGCATCAATAGGCAATATAAGTAAAACACAAATATGCTCGTGTAAATATAATACAAAATAACAATAGCCTAGAAAGCCACAATTAAGGTACACAGTGACTTGGCAGAAGCTAGAGCAACAAGAGAATAAACCATTAAGGACACGACAAGAAAGATCATAGACAAACCAATGGGCTTTAGGTAGGCGTCATCATAGTGTCCACAGCCTGTCCGGTCATCGTACACTTAAAGAGGAAACATTTATCAAAGTAAACAAATAGTGAACAAATAATACTAGCAAAATGGAATGAAGAAACAATAAAATAATGAATATGAATGGAGAATGAATGCTGAACATACTATATATTCTTGTTTCTGCCTTCAATACAATAGTTACACAACATATAACTAAAAACAAAATATGGGAGATTTCAACATTTCAGGTTTTCTTCATTATTCCACCATATATGTCTATGTATTATTGGTGCAATATAATCCAGATACAGTGTCGTAGATGCCTTTAGGCACTGCAGGCATGTGCTTAAACATGTCCTTATATGTTCTGTTTTTTCCAGCTAAAATGTCTTCACAAATTCGTCAGAACGTACTTCTTATTAACAAAAACGTGGGGAGCATTCCATCAGAGACCAGAACCCACTAACAACATCTGACATGTGGTGCTCAATTGCTTCAGCCTGCAACTTCAAAGCGGCCAGCTACCCCGCTGATATTCAAAAACGAAATCAAATATCAAAAATGAATTGCTTCAAACTTGTTAAATAATTACAAATAATGATTTACGCAAATATAAAATAATATTCAGAAACCAGAGTTTTATTACCGCGAGTCTCTTTAAAAACTACTTAAGAATAATGCAATAAATAGATTTCAAGCATGTTTGTAAGCATATACCAGGCAACAAAACAGTTGAAACATGTTATAACTGAAATATAATTGATTGGAACAAGAAATTAAGAAAATTATGCCTATGAATAGATTTTTATATAAAAATGCATAGAGGTCACGTTCAGCAATATACGTGTACAATCAAAGTGAATAGTAAATAGGGGGTTGCCTGTATAGTTTATACAGACAATTATGTACCAGTCACTGTAAGTAGGTGCATTCATTCCAGCTGCGTAGCGTGGTCGGTTTTCAACATATTCATAATACGAGTTGGGGAGGAGCTGGGAGGAGGACCCATATATAGAGGACTCACTATATGTAAGAGTTAATAAATATAAAACAAAAACTACTTTTTTTCTTCTGTATTTTAACATTGTCTAAATTCCGCCTTTTTCAATTCACGTCGATTTCCCCCCTCCCAACCCCACCCCTCTAAAGGGCCCGATACTCTTCCCCCAAAATAAAACAAAACACAACAACATTGGTCAGGTGCCCCAGACTGGGGTTAGCGTGAACATGTATGTAGGGGTATCCCCCGAATTTGTTTCCATTTTTGGTTTAAAATGATGCCTTTACTAGCAATATTTGTCAGGAAAATATATATTTTAAGTTGATGTTGATCTTGTAACCATAGGCTAACAGCGAAAAATGTTGTAATGTGATTTTGCTAAATTGTAGTATAGTTTATGTTATACCTGTCCAAGTCTATGCATATTGTATAATCTGATATGGCGCGTTACTAAGTACACACGAATAAGGAATATTTCCGAATGTACGGACATATTGGCGTACATGCATGTAAATTGATTGTGTATCATTTAATTCATATATTCATTGACTCATGCAAGATTCTTAGTTTAACAGTTACTGTGATTTGATGTGATGTTAGGATTGAAATTGTCTATTGCACAAATAACATGATAACAGTTCGTGTACGCAAACATGTATAATGTTATATATTGGATCTAACGTTGATTGCATTAAGACATGTCATGAAGTTACGATGTATGGACTT
The DNA here is from genome assembly GCA_037043455.1 of Cyrtodaria siliqua. Lineage (NCBI taxonomy): Eukaryota > Metazoa > Mollusca > Bivalvia > Adapedonta > Hiatellidae > Cyrtodaria > Cyrtodaria siliqua. The sequence continues at coordinate 61,446 of JAWPHD010013375.1, forward strand.
TTAGAAGTGGTTTCAGACATATCCCTAATTTGTATTGTATGGCGGAGCATTAATGACAACGTCACAATAATAAATATGTAAAGTATGTTCAGTATAAGTTATGTACATTCCCATATGTAGATTTGTGCTCAGACAAAGAATATATTTTGTAGCCGTTTTGTGCAGAGTGCTGGGCGACTTTAACGGCGCTACATATAGTTAATCGCCGCCAAGGATGAGCGGGACCATATGACAACCGGAAGTAGTGTCACCGGGTCAGCTTAATGCCATCGATGGGGAAGTATACGTGTTGGCTATATATTGTTTGCGAGATAACCACCAGACTTAGTCGTCAGTGTTAATAACATTGAATAGGGAATCGCGGAAACGCTGAGACGAACATTTCATAACCAAAATATAAGGATGAATATAATACACTGAACTTATGTGGTAACATCTACAGTCGACAGGAAACCGCGGCGCGCATTCATCTTTCATGACACTTTAATTAGTGTTCATCACATTATCATCATCATCTATCATTTATTTGAGTTGTAGTATAATATTCATGTTGTTAATAAATTTGTAATATTTTACTTTGTGATTGTTCCTTGGAGGGTTGTCCCTACTGTTCTATTGATATGACCAATTGGTCCACCCTTACAGACTTTATGAATGTATCAACGTTTAATACACATAAACAAAAAACGTTATGCAAAGTTAAATCACTCGTGTTATCTTATGTTTCCTTTAAACATGTTAACTATGCACATTATAAGCATAAAATCCTTCTAGGTGTATTTTATCTTTATAACACTAGTATAGAGCGATGTCATACAGACACTAAAACAGCAACAATCATACAGTTATGTGATACCTCATCCAGTTCTTACGGGTCCAAGCATTCAGTGCAATATAATACCTGACATGCAATTTGCATGATGCTTTAGAGTAAACTGATACACACATATGTGAACTAAACATAATTATGTTTTAAATTGTTTTACTGTCAGATTTACAGGGTAGTCAACCCTTTCATGTTTATGATGTCACATGCATTTATCTCATGTATCCTTGTAGGTGTGATTTGATTCGATGCGTGATTTTGGTCGACTGGTCGAAGGTGGTAGCCCTATGTCAAACCCTTTTGTGTTTGTGATGTCGTTTGCATTTATTATTACTTTTGCCTTCTTGTTTGTTTGCGTGTTTGTTTCTGTGTTTTGTGGTTGACTGTCCTCCTGGAATGCTACTTTCCCCGTCCGATCCTTTTATATTTCTTTGTCCTTGACATATACATTTCCTGTTCTGTATCTACTTCTGTTTAAATAAGACATTTATAGAGAGTAAATTCACTCACTGTCACAGTCAATATTGGGGAAAGAAAGGAAATTTCTTCACAGACAATTAGTACACAATTATAAATAATTAATTCAATTTTTCTAAAATCCTAATCGCCTCTATATGTAGTATCACTGACGAAGTTTTGAATTGTTCATTACACCTCAGTGTCTGACACAGATCCTTCTCATACGTATACGTTCTCATTCGTATTGGTCTCGTATTGCTTCGACGTTAGTGAATTTTTTTCGTAAAATTTTACATTCTACCTTTATTATAGTATTATGGTTAGATGCGTACTTGTTTTCATTGTTATATAAAGTGAGCAGTACGTTATAGTATAGGCAGGACTATTGTACAGCTACGTTTATGAATTAAAAACCTGAATTCCTTACAGTTCTTCACGCAGTTGGAATCTGATGTCTATGCAATTACATTTTGGGGTTGCTTATTACAGATTAAATGTGATGTTTTTACCCGTTTTCTTTTCGAGTTAATTGTTTTATCGAGGTCTAAACGCCTACACATGTTGCATTTAGTAGATACACGAAGATGAATGATACTTGAAAGATCAATTTATTTTTATTTCTGCTAAATAAATGTGTAAGCATGCATACATTTGATATCCGTGTACATTCATTTTAAATAACAGTTGAAATACATTGTATAGGAACTTTAGTCACATATATTTTCAATAATAATATTCTGTCATGTAATATGACATGTGATAATCATTATCAAACGTTGTACTGCTTAGATGTGACATTAATTGCAATACCGCAATTCAATATATATTTTTTTTCAAAACGATCTAACAAATACATTACACAATCAGACCAGTTTAATGGTCAACATCAATTTAGTTCATTCATTTATTTCAGTAAATGTAAAGATTGAGCATTACTAGAATGATTTGTGTTATTAGGATCCAAACGAGATATACATACTTAATGAACATAAGCATTGACATTGATTGGAAACTCGATGAAATCCGCATTTGGTCACGATATAGCGAGGAGACTATATTAGCTCTTTGAACAGCTTAAATTGTTTACATTACTTTGTCAAATTAATTAATTTAAAGCTACACATACTTAGTTCGAACGTTTCGCAATGATTGTTACCTTAGTTTGACAACAATTCCAGATATCAGTTTATAACTAAAGGTAGAATTTTACATAGTAAAATATTAACCACACTTTCCACAGAAATACGTTGCATACAAATAGGGAGGTGAGCAATGTTTGACTCCAAGTTTCTGTTCTATCTATGCAAGTTCCCTATACCAGTAGGAACGCCAGCCCTATGGCGTAGGAATATTTATCAAAGAAGGTCACGTGATAAAATCGATAACAAAATGACATTATTGGGAAAATTTTCACTGGTCAGATGTATACACCTCTTATCTATAAACTGTGATTATGACAAAATACAATCACAGATCGTTGTTAAAGTAATAATATTTACAAACTACATTGGTCGAACATAATTGGTGTACACTTCGTGTAATTCCCATTAATAGTTAAAGGTATTTTTCAAAGGGATGAATTTAGGTTGTTTTAAGGTTTAAATTGCCAAAAATGCGCTTTTAAATCAAAATCGATTTATTTCGTCATTTTAGAAGCGAGAATAAAAACAAATGCATGTACGCATAGATACATCTTTTCTCTGTCCATATGCAAAATTTTAATGAAATCGGAGACAAGAACTTTTTTTTCCCCAAAATTAACTAACATGACCCACGGACTCAAAGACGGCATAACGCATATACATTTACAGACGCGACCGGGTACACAAGAAATGAAATAATTCCATTATTTCAATACATATATTTCAAATGTATGTATCCATGTATTCCAGATTAAATTTCTGATCTATACATGCTTTTGGTGTATGATAGAGTGCTTAGAATAGGTTTTAATAAACCAAATTGCAACGGTACGTCGGGAAAGAAAATGAGGATAGTGAAAATATATGTTGCAGTGCTAATTTTCTGAATCCGAAAAAATTCCAAAAAAATGAAGTTTTAACAGCGAGAATGAATTTTTTTTCATGAAAGTGTTCATTGGCATGTCGACTATTAAAAACCAAAATTTTAAGTCAATCAGAAAAAAGTACTTTTTTTCCCCCAAAATTAACAAAGTACACCGTGTTTACTAAAATATGAACAATCGCCTTTCGAAGTTAATTTACACGCGGGATATAAAAAAGGATAAAAATATCGGACAGGGAAAGCAGCATTCAAAGACGACAGTCAACCACAAAACACAAAAACAAACACGCAAACAGACAAACGAAAAGACAAAAGTAATAAAAAATGCAAACGACATCACAAACACAAAAGGGTTGACAATAGGGCTACCGCGGATATAAAACCATGAACTTGTGAAATCCTTTTTAAGAGATATATTGATTTCAACATTGTTATGTATTTAATAAATTATTAGAGTAGAATGTTTACAGTTTTTCTCAAGGACACCATTACGGTAGTATCCTGCAACCCCGCCCATCATCCCACCCCACCACCCTCCATATCGTATTGATTAAGTTGTATATAGCTGCGAAAGCGCAGTTTTAATCAAATTCGATTGATTTCATCATTTTAGAAGCGAGAGAAAAAAACAGAAGCATGTACGCGTAAATACATCTTTTCTTCTGTAGATATGTAAAATATAAAAAAAATCGGAGGCAAGTACTTTTTACCCCCGAAAATTAACGAAGTACACCGTAATCGCTTAAATACGCCGATTCGACGTTCCAAATCGATGTTCGCACGGAATAAAATTGTGGAATTATGAATTCATTTATAAAGATAAATCGATTTCAGTATTGTTCAGTAGTTGTTATATTATTGATGTAGTATGTTCACAGTATTTATGAGAGCAACATTACGGTAGTATCCCTCCAACCCCGTCGGCTTCCCCCCTCCAACCCGTACACACAATACGTTGTGTATTGCTGAGAATGCCCCTTTTATTCAAATCGATTTATTTCGTCATTTTAGAAGTGAGAATAAAAACATAATCATATAGATACATCTCTCCTCTGTATATATGTAGAATTTCAATAAACGGAGACAAGTACTAATTAAGTAACAGGACCGTCCGACCCAAAGATGGCAACATTCATATTCATTAAGGAAACACGACCGGCTACAGAAACAATTAAATAATTTCGTTATGCAAACACATATATTTAAAATGTATGTGTCCATGTATTTTACACTAAATTTTTGATCTATACATGCTTTGGGTTTATGTCAGAGTGGCCAATTTATTTTAACAAACAATGTTGAAACGGTATATCGGAAAATGAAATCATGATGGCGGCAACATACATTGCAGAGTTAATTTTCGAAATCAGAAAAAGCGATTAACTAAAATTAGTTTAAAAGGCAGAAATAAGTATATTCTTTTAACTGTTCGTTTAAAACTGAGGGGGCGACTCGAGTTTTAAAGAAAGCAAGATTGGCATGTGTCCCTTTAACCAAGTAAATAAATGACTGACGAGTAACAGACATGCTACTGTCAGTTACAAACATGATTATGTGTAGACTCGAAGATTTTATAACATAAACATGTGGACATGATATTGTGTCAATGGAGCACTTGCCAGATGTGTGGTGTTGTGAAACACTGTACGCGTGAATCCAAAAAGTGCGGGTCGTTTATATTTATAGGGCATATATAGTTATATATCTATATATTTATATATATTATTCTTTTATATTTATATGGTCCCAGAAGGCAGTCATACTCACTACTATATTGAGAGTAAATACTGAATATACATGTGCGGTGCGTTACGATCTGTAGTATTCGAAAACAGACATATTAAACATTTCCCTGAACATATATAACGATGATAAATACTATATTCATGGAATTATTTTTTCCTGAAAAAAAAATACATGTTTGTTTTCAGCAGTTGAAATCTACTATATTCTGCGAATATTGCTACTTTGAAAATTTGAATACGTCTGTTTTCATCAAATAGCATGTTTTGTTTGTTTTAATATATATATTTTTTTAATTTATGATTTAAAAAAAAAAATGGATGATCGGAATATGTCTTACACACTGTTGAAATCCTGTAAATTAAAAACAAGTGGTTTTTGTTCACAGGCGATAGTATCGGTGAACAAAACCACTTGTTTTACCGGATTCAACATTGTGCAAGAAAATATTCATATATTATACCATTAATATTATAAACATGTGTGTTGTAACATATGCTTATCCTTGGATAGTGGATGTCTGCAGGGGAACTTGACCTTTTACCTAAAAATCAAACGATCATCCCTCTTTCCACTGTCCACCACAATGAAGTTTCATGAAATTTGCTTTAGGTAAGAGGAAAAACAGTGTGGGCAATACTTTTCATTTTCCGTTCATAGTAACGGACCTTTCAACTACTGACTTCAAAATAAACAGGGATTATCATTTCACCAAAGGCAGTCAAAGTATGAAGTTTTATGAAATTAGCATTCAGAGAAAGTAATAAAGAGTTTGATTGCGGACACGATTTTTCATGATCAAGTCACTGTGACGTTGACCTCTCAGATTTACTTACTGAGCCTCAATATTAATAGGGATCATACTCTTACCAAAGGCAGTCAACCCATGACGTTTGAATATATTTCATGATCGTTTCAGGGTGATATTGACCTTTGACCTATTAACCTCAAAATCATCAAACGGCCGCCAGTAGTCTTATCACAGGCAGTCAAACCCATGACGTTTCAAGAGACTTCCTTCAGGAAATGAGAAGTTACAGTGCGGACAATGCGTTTCATTATCCGGTCAGTGACCTTGACCGTTGACCCACTTAAAATCAAAAGGATCACCCCACAGGCAATCCATCCATTAAGTTTCATGAGATTTGCTTTAGGGAAAGTGGACTTAAGTTTACAACATTTTACATTATCAAGTCACGGTGACAATGACATTTGACCTAATGACCTCAAAATCAAAAGGCATCATTCTCTCACCAAATGCACTCAAACCATGTATTTTCTTCTGGGGAAGTGGACAGTGCAGACAAGGTTTTTCATAATCATTATTGGGTCACGGCGCCCCTTGACCTTCAATATTTGATATGCACATACTGATGCTTCGTACAAAGTTTCGTCAAAATCCAACAAGTAGCGCAGACACGATTTGTGACGGACGAACGGAAAGGCCAAATATAATCTGTCTCACCTACCAATTTGTGGTGGAAGACATAATTATAAAGACAATATGTTAGTTCATATGTATACTTTATTAAGCAAATAATTGAGCGAACATAAACTTCAGCATTGACTCTGGCCAGTGGTGTACATGGAGTCTTCTTCCACATGACGTGCAATACTGAAAGAAAAGAAAGACATAGAATAAAAAGTTAATATAAGTCGAGCAGAGTATTCAATTTGAATCACGTATTGCGAGGGGAGAGCTAGGACATGTTTAGGGAAATGGGACAGTTTACAATTTAATTATTGTTTATCGCCCTCATCAACACGTTGTTTAGGTTATTTCGAGCCGCCCCCCAAAGAGAGGAGGAAAGATACATAGGCATCCAGGAACCCTGCCCCTACTCTTACTACCGATTAGATACATATGGTTCTTTAACGTGCTTGGGAGGACAGACTCTGATACACAGGACCATCTGGTTTACGTTACCATCAGACGAACGGGGGCTAGCAGGACACATCGAAGTAACCCAGTGGCGCCAGTAAGACTTGAATCCGTGTTCACTGGATTCAAAGCCGATATGCTATAAACGTCCCTTGACCAAAAACTGAGTAAATGGTACATCAAATAAAGGGGTCAATACATATTATATTTGTGTATCATACGAGTATATGATTGACCTGACATGATTACAGAACAATTTTAATGTATTTTTCACCCAGCAGTACTACAGCAAGAATCTATTATAAGGAAAGTTAAATCTGACAGAGGGTGCAATGCTCTATAAGTCATTTTTACTAGAAGGAGAATAAAATCCAACTCTTTGCCAAAAATCTAAAA